>ML810278.1:252094-286412 GCA_009831015.1 Picea engelmannii
TTGACTCAAGAATCAGAGATCCATTGACCAGGAGGTCGCGCATCCCTACGGGGGAGTAGGGAGGCTGCATTAGGTGGTATCAGAGATGATATTGATTTTGTTTGCAGATAGCATACGAAAGGAGAAAGGGGTAAGATGACATCATTTATGGTATCAAAATTTTAATTTTTGTTTGTAGCTGACTCGGTGAAATCATGCCACCCAAAAGGAGTAGAGAAAATGCATAAATGGAAGAAGAAATGAGGTGACTCTGAATGAGACTAGACACCATGGAAACAACACAGAGAAGAGCACCAGATGCTAGAGATATCAGTGAAGTTGAGAGCGAAGAAATAGAGGTAGAATAAAATGTAGCAAAGGATGCTGCACAAGATCACTTAATAAAAGATGTTTCAAAAATAGGAGCCAGAGCGATAATAGAGGTACCGATGTATGAAGGCAATTTAGAAGTTGAAGAATTGTTAGATTGGGCACGTGCTATGGAAAAATACTTTGATTACGAAGCTATAGAAGAAGATAAGATGGTGAAGCATGCAGTGACAAGACTGAAAGATCATGCAGTTCTATGGTGGGATGAACTACAAGCCGAATGCACAAGCAATGGTAAGCATAAAATTAAAAACTGGGATAAGATGGTAGCCAAGCTGAAAGCCAAATTTATCCCGAAGGATTACCAAATTAATCTTTATAGAAGATTGCAGAACTTGAGACAGAAAGGTTTATCAGTGAAGGAGTACACTGAAGAATTTTACAGACTAAACATCAGGGCTGGACAGAAAGAGAATGAAGATGAGAAAATAGCTAGATATATCAATGGACTGATAAACGAAATACAATAAGAGATCAGCATGATGTCGGTTAGTACAGTCGAGGATGCTTATCAAGCAGACTTTAAAGGTGAAGAAAAATTGGCCAGGAAGAAAAGCCAACGAAGCAGAGGAGGAAAATCAAGAAGAGGTAAGGGAACTACCAGAGAGAAGTTCTAGAAGCCGAAGCATGAAGATGAAAAACAACATAGTCACCATGAGAAAGGTGGAAGTTCTACAGAAGGACAACATGGAGGAAGAAGCTCTTTTTCCAAAGGAAGAGGAAGACGAAGAGCAAGAGGAGGTGTAGTTAGATTCTATACCTGTGGAAAGAAAGGGCACAAGTCTTGGGAATGTCCTGAGAGAAAGAACAAAGGAGGAGGTGAAGCACATGTTGCTGAAGCACAAAAACATGTGGAAGCAGAAGCAACAGAAGGAGAAGGAACCTCATGATGAGGAAAATTCTTCTTAAACCAGAAAAGGAACCAGAGGAACCAGTCCAACGAACAAGTCTGTTCAGAATTGCTTGCAAGGCGAAAGACGGAGTTTGCAAGTTGATCATAGACAATGGGAGCATTGACAATTTAGTATCCATAGAGATGGTGGAGAAGATGGAGTTGAAGACAACTACACATCCAAACCCATACAAGGTATCATGGTTGTAGAAAGGACATCAAGTAATGGTAAGTCAACAATGCCAAGTTGAAATTAAAATAGGAGGTTATAGGGATGAAATATTATGTGATGTAATTCCTATGGATGTCTGTCATATTTTATTGGGAAGACCGTGGCAGTATGACCGAAAATTTATTCATGATGGGAGAAATAATACTTATACCCTAGAAAAGAATGGTAGGACACATATATTGTTACCCATAGAAGACAAAGAGAAAAAGAGAGAAGCTAGTTAAAGCATACTTCACATTAGTGGGAAGGAACTCTTGAAAGAGGTCAAGAAGGAAAAGGAAATATAGTTTGTTGTTGTGAGGAAGCCTAGAGTTATCCTTACAAATAATTATGTTGAATGTTTTTCTATAGAAATACAGGAACTATTAGAAAACTTTGTTGATATAGTAGTGGATGAGTTACCACACTCATTTCCACCCATTAGGAGTATAAGCCATCATATTGACCTTATTTCAGGAGCTAGTTTACCAAACAAATCATCTTATAGGTTGAAACCTAGAGAGAATGAGGAGGTCAAAAATCAAGTCTAGGAGTTGTTGGATAAAGGTTTATTCTGGGAAATATTAAGCCCATGCGCATTAATGACTATGCTAAGTCCAAAGAAACATGGGGGATGGAGGATGTGTATAGATTCCCGAGCCATCAACAAGATAAACATTAGGTATAGATTCTCTTTATCGAGGATGGATGATTTGATGGAACGTTTGAGTGGAGTGAGCTATTTTTCCAAGATAAACTTGAAAAGTGAATATCATCAAATAAGGATGAGAGAGGGATATGAATGGAAAGCAACATTCAAGACAAATGAAGGATTGTTTGAATGGTTGGTCATGTCATTTGGGTTGAAAAATGCACCAAGAAAATTTATGAGGTTAATGAATGAAGTGTTGAAAGACTTCATAAGCAAGTTTTTCATAGTATATCTAGATGACATACTAATCTTCAGTAAGATGAAGGGAGAACACTTAAGACATTTGACATCAGTGATGAAAAAGTTGAAGCAAGAGAAGTTGTTGATAAATCTAAAGAAAATTTCTTTTATGAAGAAGGAACTCATATATTTGGGTTTCGTGATCTATTCAAATGAATTGAAGATGGATCTGGAAAAGGTGAGAGCAATCAAAGAATGGCCATCGCCTAGCAACATATTTGAGGCAAGAAGTTTTCATGGGTTATCAAGATTTTATAGAAATTTTATCATAAATTTGAGTGGTATATGTGCACCCATGCTAGACATTGTGAAGAAGAAACACAAGTCCTTCAGTTGGACAGAGGAAGCTTAAAAAGGTTTCAAAGTGTTGAAGGAGAAGATCACAGAACAACCAATTATGGTCTTTCCATATTTTGGAAAAACATTTCAAGTGAGATGTGATTCAAGTGGATTAGCTATTGGAGCAGTCTTGAGTCAAGATAATAGGCCAGTTGCTTATTTCAGTGAGAAACTGAATGATGCCAAGAAGAATTATTCCACATATGAAAAAGAATTCTATGCAGTGATTCAAGCTTTGAAGAAGTGGAGACATGATCTAATTCCCAAAGAATTTGTCTTGTACAGTGATAATCAAGCTTTGCAATTTATTACTAGGCAAGAAAAGTTGAACCAGAAACATGCAAAATGGGTAGAATTTATGAAAAAATTTACTTTTGTTATTAAGCACATTGGCGGAACTGCTAACAAAGTTGTTGATGCTTTGAACAGGAGGAGTTTGATTGTACAAGAATTCCAAGTGGAAACCTTGGGGTTTGAACACCTCAAAGAGATGTATAAAGAAGATGTAGATTTTAAGGAGTCTTATGAGGCATGCAAGAATCCTTTATTCGGAGACATAAGCCCATGGACTGAATATTTGATCTAGGATGGATTATTATTCAAGGGAATCCAATTGTGCATACCGAAATGCTCAATGAGAGATAATTTGTTGAAGGAGAAACACAACGAAGGTTTATCTGGACATTTTGGTCACGATAAGACATTTGCACAGCTAAGAAATTCGTACTATTGGCTGAGCATGAGATTAGAGGTGAAAAGTTTGTGAACAAATGAAGAATTTGTCAATATGCAAAAGGAAGATAATAGAACATTGGTTTTTATCATCCATTACCAATTCCAGAAAGGTCGTGGGATGCAATCAATATGAATTTTGTTTTGGAATTGCCTAGAACTCAAAAAGGGAGCGATTATGTATTTGTTGTGGTGGAAAGATTTTCAAAAATGGCACATTTCATACCATGCCAAAAGACAAACAATACTACACACATAGCTAATTTGTTTTTTAGAGAAGTGGTGAGACTACATGGATTGTCGAGGAGCATAGTCTCAGACAGGTACACCAAATTTGTAGGACACTTTTGGAGGACTCTATGGAAGAGGCTGGGGATGAACTTGTCCTTTAGTTCAACATATCACCCTTAGAAAGATGGATAGACTGAATCAGTAAAAAGGAGTCTCGGAAACTTGTTAAGAAGTTTAGTCACTGAGCAAGGTCGACAATGGGATCAGATTCTGGCACAAGCAGAATTTGTATTCAACAATTCAGTGAATAGGAGCACAGGAAAAAGTCCATTTGAAATTGTGTATGGTATACATCCAAGAGGGATTACAAAGTTGAGAGATCTTAATCAAGATGAGTTCAGAAGTGATTGAGTAGAGGATTTTGCAGCAGAAATGCAGAAACTCCA
This sequence comes from Picea engelmannii, assembly GCA_009831015.1. Lineage (NCBI taxonomy): Eukaryota > Viridiplantae > Streptophyta > Pinopsida > Pinales > Pinaceae > Picea > Picea engelmannii. Next base: position 256,267 of record ML810278.1, read on the forward strand.
TGACATAGTCAGAGAGTAGCTACAGAACAACAGCCAGAAATACAAGAGCAGAGTTGATCAAAAGAGGAGAGAAGTTCAATTCGAAGTTGGAGATGAATTTTTAGCTCATTTGAGAAAATAAATGTTTCCAAGGGGAATGTATAACAAATTGAATATGAAGAATATAGGACCATGCAGGATTCTCAGAAAATTCGCAGCCAATGCTTATGAAATTGAGTTGCCAGACAATGTTGGGATATCGTTGATATTCAATGTTGCAGACATGTATCCTTACAGGAGAGATGAGGCAGGAGAATTAGATGATCAGAAATAAATTCAGTGGGATGAACAATTTCCCACAGCAGAAAAACCTCAGATGGATAAAATCATTGAACAAATGGATGTAAAGAAAACTAGGAGGAAGACATATCATGAATACTTAGTGAAGTGGAAAGATCATCCAATGGAAGATGTCAGTTGGATTACAGAACCTGATATTTTGAAGCATGGAAAAACAATGCAGGAGCTCATGGACAGGAATCCATGAAAAAACTTAACCAGAGAAGTATGATGCAGGAACATCACCTTCCAAGTCAACAACGCATGCGTGGAGGTGAAAAAATGACATCTCAGCAGGACCGAGTTTCAAATCAAACATTTATTTCAGAGATAAATCGGTTGTTGGGATATTTTGTAAACAACATTTTAAAATTGTAACTTGTTTCTAAAGTCGTGAAGGACTGTAAGGGATTGCAGATATGGAGTGTTGACTCTATATGGAAATAACTGTTAGTTATTGTAAGAGGACAAAGTAGGTAACAACTTTGAGTTTGATAGGATAGATTGTAGACAGGATGAGAGAGCTCATGGAGCTGGTTCTTAGATAGTTTATTGTTGCATTGTAATAAATTAGAATGCATGAGTATTGTAAGAGATCAGAGAGATCAATAGAATAGAGTAGAGTAGAAGAAACACTATGTAATTTGTTTTCATGAATGAATAGAATAGACATAATTGTCCCGAATATTGAACTGTGTTCATTTGATATATGAATGAATGAATGTGATATTATGTGTGTGTGATTATTTTCATTTTCATTCATGTATGATTGTTCAAGAGATTGATTGTATGAGTTCATGACAAAACTAGATGAGGTTCAATTGTTTCTCTTCTGACACTCGTATGCAAGGTGTGCATCTCGAACGCAAGGAGTGCGTCGACTAAGTCTCGGAGTGGCTCAGAGAAGTTCATAGAGGAAAACAGAAACTTAGAATAGGTGCAAGGTGTGCACAGCGTCAAGAAGTGACCAAGATTTGAAGAACCAGAACAAAGGAATGCCAGGTGGGTGAGAAGAATTTATTTTCAAGAAATCCTTCGATCTGAGTTATTGAAATCCCGAGAACGCAAGGTGTGTGTGGGAAGTTGAAATCCTTTAAGGACAAATATCAAGAGGGATAACACTTTTCACAAGTGTTGATGAGATCCCAAAGTTGGACTCACAGGAGGAGAAAAGGTTCGAAACCTTTGGAGACTGATAAATATTCTAAGTCGGTAGAAGATTAGAAGCTCAGGAGAGAAGAGGGACAGTGGTCATTAGATCGCGCAACAAAGGATCAACAACCATATGATTTGTGGAAGGTGCACACACCTTAACACCTTTCATACATAGGAGGGAGAACCTATTAAGGTTTGAAACTCTAAGTTTTCGAAACCTAAAGAGCCAAAAACCCAAAGTAGGATCTCAGTCGTCCAATCATAGGAGAAGATATGAGCCATCAAATTTTTCGGGGCAATGATCAAGCGTCAGATCGTCAGAAAGGATCTGGACCATCAAATATTGTGAAGTCTAGGAGGAAGCAAGTTTGAAACTTGAAACACCTAAAGTGCGGAGAGACGAAGGGCCATAGAAAATCTGGATCGTTGATCCAGAAGGATATGTGTCGATAAGTCGAAAGATCCAGAGGAAGGTGGAGGTTGAAGCGTTGAAACATCTGAAGCCCGAATACCCAAAGAGACGAGAGTTGTCGATCTGTGAGGAGATATTTGGAAGCAAATCTCGAGCTCCAGGGAAGTTGAAGTGGGTTTTTCATTTTGAGAACTGAAATTGTCAGAGTGCGAAGATTCGAAGACCCAAAGTAAGATCTCGACTGTGAGATCTAAGGGAGACGTGGCATGAATCCGTGAACTCCGGGTAAAGTCCCGAAGTGATTTGAATTCGTCGGATATAATAGGGACGTGGCATAGATCCATGCATTCTGAGTAAATTCCCAAAGTAATCCTCGATCATTGGATCGGGAGGACACATGTCAGGGGATCACAACCTTCGAATAAAAGCGTTTGGAAAAAGGCAAAGTTTGAGATTTGAGATCTCAGAAGTCCGAAGACCCGGAGGAGATCTCGACTGTCGATCGAGAAGAGCGTCGCATGACCATTGATCCAAGTTGAACTGTCAAACACCTAAAGTGAAGGCATGGTCATTGATTGGGAGGAAAGGTGTCCGTAGATCTCTAGTTCCAAAGGATTGACATACAGAAGGAAGTTGGGTTTGAGATTTTGAATTCCCGAAGTTCGAAATTGCAAAGAGATATAGACCGTTGATTCAGAGGAAGCATATATGGTCAGTATATTTGAAGGGCACAAATCTGATCGTTGATTTAGGCATTATTGTAAAGATCGTGAGATCGACAATCCCATAGTATTGCAGGGACAAAAATTGCGAGGAGTTTAAGATATTGAGGGCAGGCCACAATTCAAATTGTGGTTCCATCAAGGGGACACGTGGAAGTTGTAGGAGCATTGTGGGCTCAAAATCAGTTTGACTCCAAACCGCTTGTGGATGTGCCTGCAATCGTGTGGTCATAGCCCAAGGTCACATCAAGAAAGGGTTTATCTGAAAAGGAGCTAACGTCGACACTCTGAGATTTCATAGTAGAGAAAAAGGAAAGTTCGTGGGTTGTTGTCAAACCTACACCAGGAAGCCAAGGGGGCCTGTGTTTATATATGGGGGGGGTGGGGGAATTAAGGTTCCAAAGAGTCTTTCGACTCAATAAGTGAATATCCATTGACCAGGAGGTCGCGCGGCCCTACGGGGGAGTAGTGGGGCTGCATCAAGAGTGCCAATATTAATTTGAGTTTCATTTGTAATGCATAAATGAAAATTATTAAAATTTGCAAAAACCTAAGATTTCTCTTTCAACAAATAAACCCAACACATCCTGTTGTAGTCATCAATAAAAGTCGACAGATATTTATTACCATTTATAGGTTGAACAAGCATGGGCCCACATAAATCATAATGTATGAGACCTACTTTCCTGGAAGATCGGGAAGTAGATCCATAAAAAGGTTGTTTACAATGCTTGCCTAGAATACAAGCATTACATGGAGAAATATTTCTTGGAATAGTAGGAATCCCTTGAATACCTTGTCGTTTCATAATCTGGATACTACCATAATTAATATGACCAAAATGAGCATTCCACAACAAGCTGGAAGACAAAGTATCACTATGATGAGCCAAAAGAGTTGAATTAGATTGAAAAGAGGATGTCCCTTTAAGTTTTAAAAGTTTGTCTTCTTCAACACCGGTCATAACAATCACCTGATCATATTCTTTTCTTATTTCAATTATACCATCAAACATATGTATAGAATGTCCTTCAATGTTGTATGATATGTATGAGAGACATCATATTTCTTTTTAATTGAGGAATGTAAATAACATCATGCAAAATATAATCGGCAAGTCCTGGTAAGCGAAGCCAAATAGATCCAATTCCTGAAGGCTTTAACTGAGACTTATCAACAAAATAAACTATTCCATCAATTTGATTAATGAATGTCTCAAAAAATATCTTATGAAGGTCATATGGAAAGTGGCTCCAGTATCTAAAATCCAAGTGTCTTCCCAAGAAGGAAAATAAGTGCTAAAAACTTCATTGATACGAAGACTACAATGTGCAACAATATAGTGGGAAGATTCAGGCAGTTTTCCTTTGTCTGGAGTTTGTTTCTCTTTCTTATCACTAATCCTTTCCCAAGGAGTGTGACAATGAGAAGAGGTATGACCCATTTTACCACACCTATATGATGCAGGAGCATCCCTCACGACAAGCAACCAACGTGGAAGTGGAAGTTAGCTGGAAGACGTTCAACGCAAGTTTTTGAATTTTCAAAATTTTCCCTTGGAGTTGACGCGCTGAACATAAATGAGACCATTTATTTTAGGTGCCTTGGAAAGAATGTAATCAGACCTCGAGCATACGCTCTCGTCTAAGATAATCAGAGGCATTTATAGTAGTAGTTGCAGGTAGATAGAATTAAATTCTAGATTAGATAGTTCTAGACGGAAGAGGGAAAACCGACTATAGACACCCTCATTTGGATGATTGTAAGAGAAGAACCAGATAGATTATTATCAAGGAAGAGCATAGGAGAATAGAGAGAGTCGTAGAAGACATCCATGTACAGATCATGAATTAATAGAAGAAGTTGACTTAGATTCATGGCTGTTGTGTTATTCTCCATGTATGTGGGTTAATTGCTCTGAGTATTACTTCCTGTATGCATTTGGTATGCTGTATATGTGAATGACTTCATGTGTTAAAATAGAAGTCTGAGAGCAGGTGAAGTGAGGTAAAACTGTTTTCTCTTTGAGCAAGGGTTCCTGCAAGGAGTGCAGTTGATTCGCCGGCAAGGAGTGTGTTGGCAGAAGGCTCGGGAGTTAAACTTTTGTTCTCAGAACCCTCAGAAGTGAAAGTGGGTTACTAAGACTGCTGCTGCAGGAGTGTGCAGGGTATGGAGGATTCAACACTCAAGAAGTTGTTGAATGCCGAGTGCAAAGAAGGCGCGCAAGTTCCTCTGAAGAAACAGAGTGGAAGGAAGCTCAGGAGACATAGCACCTTCGTGATATCATTACTGGAGACTGCACAGGAGGATTCTGTGCCAAGAAGTCCTCAAGATAGGAGAAAGGGAATCGACGGTCAAGATCTCGTAGAGGAGGTCGACAGGACCCCGTCAACCGTTGGATTTATTGAAGAAGTGGAGAGGTTATGGTCGCGCTGGGAGTTCAATATCCAAGGGTCGTGAACCGTCAGATCGTGGACCAGTCACCCGTCGGTCACTAGATCCCAGAAAGTTGCGCAGGGGTTAAGTTTCGAGGCGGAGAAGAAGTTCTAGAGGAGCCATCAGGACATTTGGCCATCAGGGTTTTGACAGGGACACGTGACAAGGAGCCAGGAATCCATCGGGGATCAGCTCATCGGAGAATCGGTTTGCGAGGACATAAAACTCTCGCATACTGGAATCGCAATCCGCGATTTCCCGACAGGATATTTAAGCCGTCCATTTGCGGGGACACGTGGATGAAGATCCTGACGAGTCGGCGTTCAGGACATCGGGGTTTCCAGTGCCGTGGAATTCGAGCACAACAAAATCGCGAAACGTGATTTCCCGATTTGATCAGAGCCATTGATCTGAAGGACACGTGGAGAGAGATTCCGAGGATTCGGGGTTCGGAATTTCGGGATTTCCGGAGTCGAGTGCATTTTGTAAGTTGAAATCACGATACGCGATTTCCCGATAGGATTTACACCGGTAGTGGAGGACATGTGTCGGAGGATTGAGCCTTGTCTTGAGAAGAGGACAGGTGGCATCGGAGATCGGGGATCGGAGATTCCAGGAGTGTGAGTTCTTCGCATTTCAAATCCCCGAAGTGCGAAATCCTGACAAGGGGGAAGGACACGGTCACGTAGGTCGGCAGGTCACATGAGAGAGATTTAGCCTGGGGGCTAAAGGGTGCAGGAGGTGTCGTCGGAGTTCGAGAATCGGGGATACAAGAGGTAAGGAACTTACGACCTCGCAAGTGCCGATTTCCCGACGAGAGTTTTCCCGATAGAAGCAGAGAACATGTGAGTGAAGGTTCATCGGGTTTCGGGGTTTTACAATTCCTGTTTTTTTCCCGAGTGTAGGACTCGCGGTCCCGCGAGGTCCGATTCCCCGATATAACACAGGGGAGTCATAAGGAGAATATTTTGTGGGTGCAGAAAAGTCTCGGTAAGGGATTTGAAGAACCTCTTTTGTTCTTCGGGCCTAGGGAAGAGAAGGTCCTGGTGAGAGCAGACGTGCCCTGGGTGGCGTTTGCGTCAAGTGGTATCAGATCATAGGAAATATTCTTTGCTTTCTATAGCAGAGGACAAGCGGAGTACACCATTCCGCCAAGGAGAAGAAATAGACAATCACCCGATCCAGAGGAGGAAAGAGAAATGTCCAGAGAAAGAGGTAGGCAAGGACAGAATTCAGACATGGAAAGAGGAATGCGTAATCTTCGTGCCAGAATGGAAGACATGGAGATAAGAGAAAGGCGAAGAGCTGATACAGGAGATATCAGTGAATCAGAACCTGAAGGTGATGCTGGACGAGAAGAAGAAGAAATCCCAGTAGAAGATGCAGCTAACAAGCATTTAATTAAGGCTATCACTCGGATGAGTTCAAAAACAAAGATGGACATTCCGGCTTATGAAGGGAGTCTGGATGCAAAAGATTTGCTAGACTGGATTAGAGCTCTTGACACTTACTTCGATTATGAAGATATCGAAGATGATAAGAAGGTCAGACATGCTATCACAAGATTAAAAGGACATGCAGCATTGTGGTGGGATGAACTGCAAGCTGACAGGCGTTGCCAAGGCAAGCAGAAAATTAAGAGCTGGGACAGGATGATTGCAAAGATGAAGGCAAAATGCATTCCAAGGGACTATCAAATTTCTCTGTTCAGGGGGATGCAGAACCTAAGACAGAATATGATGACAGTGAAAGAGTACACCGAGGAATTTTACAGGTTGAACATTAGAGCAGGTCATCGTGAAAGCAATGACGAAAAGGTAGCCAGGTATATGAATGGCCTGAGGTGTGAAATTCAGGATGAACTAAATTTGGCCACCATCTGAACGGTAGAGGACGCTTACCAATTGGCTCTGAAAGCTGAGGAGAAGCTAAGCCGTAAACAAAGTCAGAGGGGCCGAGGCAGAAGTCATCCCAGAGGCAAAGAAGTTGCCCAAGAAAGGATCCAGAAGCCCAAGGAAGAATGGAAAAAACCTCAGACTCAGACAGAGAGAGGTGGAACCTCACAGAGAGGGCGATATGCTGAGCAAAAAGGACAACAACCTGAGAAAAGGGGAGGATATGCTGATAATAATAGATTTCCTCATACCAGGGGTAGAGGAAGAGGCAGAGGTGGAGTCATTACATGCTACACATGTGGAAAGGAGGGGCACAAGTCAGTCGACTGTCCAGATAGGAAGAAGGATGGAGGAGAGACTCATATCGCCGAGGCACAAAGGTAAGATGTTGAGGCAGAGTGCGCTGAGGGCGGAAGATCGCTGGTGATGCGAAAAGTCCTTTTGACGCCAGAAAATGGGATGGAGAACTCAGCATAGAGGAACAGTCTTCTTAGGACTGCTTGCAAGACCAAAGGTTGGGCGTGCAAGGTCATCGTGGACAGTGGAAGCACAGACAATCTCATTTCAACCGAGATGGTGGAGAGGTTGGAGTTGGAGACAACCGATCACTTGAATCCATACAAAGTTTCATGGCTACAGAAGGGACATCAGGTAAATGTCACTAGACAGTGCTTAGTCGACATTAAGATAGGAGGGTATAATGATAGAATTTTATGTGATGTTATTCCTATGGATGTCTGTCATTTATTGCTGGGTAGACCATGGAAATATGATAGAAATGTAATTCATGATGGGAAAAAAAATACATACACCCTGGAGAGGAATGGGAGGACTCATATGTTGTGTCCAATTGAAGATAAAGAGGTGAAACCGGAGGTAAGAAACATAGTACTTCTCATGAGTGGGAAGGAACTTATTACAGAAGTTAAGAAGAAGGAGGATCCACAATTCTTTGTGGTCAGAAAACCGAGAATTGTTCTGACTAGCACAAGAGTGGACGATTTGCCAGAAGAAGTTCAGGAACTGCTGGAAAAGTTCGCTGATATTGTAATGGACGAACTACCTCGATTGTTGCCACCGATGAGGAGCGTGAGCCATCACATTGATCTCATACCAGGGGCTAGTTTACCAAACAAAGCCGTGTACAGGTTGACACCGCAGGAGAATGAAGAAGTTAAAAGACAAGTCCAGGAGTTGTTGGACAAAGGCTTGGTCAGGGAAAGTTTGAGTCTGTGTGTTGTTCCAACAGTACTCAGTCCGAAGAAAGATGGAGGCTAGAGGATGTGCACTGATTCGAGAGCCATCAACAAGATAACTATCAGGTATAGATTCCCATTGCCAAGAATGGATGATTTGATGGATTGCTTAAGTGGAGCAATTTTTTTTTCAAAGATAGATTTGAAGAGTGGATATCATCAGATTCGTATGAGAGAAGGTGACGAATGGAAAACAACATTCAAGACAAACGAAGGTTTGTACGAATGGCTTGTCATGCCGTTTGTCTTGACGAATGCACCAAGTACCTTTATGAGGTTGATGAATGAAGTCCTGAAGGAGTTCATTGGGAAATTTGTCATCGTATATCTGGATGACATATTGGTCTTCAGCAAGACTAAAGCTGAACACTTGAAGCATTTAGCTATTGTGATGAAGAGATTACAGCAGGAGAAGCTGTTGATTAACATGAAGAAGTCCTCATTCCTGAAGACAGAACTCATTTATTTAGGGTTTGTTATATCTGCAAATGAGTTGAGGATGGATCCAGATAAGGTGGAGGTAATCAAGAATTGGCCATCACCAAGGAACATATTTGAGGTGAGGATTTTTCATGGGTTGGCTAGTTTCTACCGAAAATTCATTAGAAATTTCAGTGGAATTAGTGCAGCAATGATGGATACAGTGAAGAAAAGACATAAATCTTTTCACTGGATGGAAGAGGCTGAGAAGAGTATCAATTTGTTGAAACGAAAGATTACAGCGCAACCAATCCTGGTGTTGCCAGATTTTCAAAAGACATTCCAGGTGAAATGTGATGCAAGCGAGTTTGCAATTGGAGCGGTCCTGAGTCAGGAAGATAGGCTGATTGCATATTTCAGCGAGAAGCTGAATGAAGCGAAGGAGAAATACTCCACATATGATAAATAATTCTATGCCATCATACAGGCATTGAAGAAGTGGAGGCACTATTTGATTCCGAAGGAATTTGTTTTATATAGTGATAACCATGCATTACAATATGTGACTCAGCAAGAAAAGTTGAATCAAAGGCATGTTAAATGGGTAGACTACATGCAAAATTTCACTTTTGTAATAAAACATATTTATGGTACTGCTAACAAAGTTGTTGATGCTTTGAGCAGGAAAAGTTTGATGTTGCAGGAGTTCAAAGTCAGGACGTTGGGCTTTGATGATCTTAAGGACATGTATGCAAATGATTCAGACTTCAAGGAAGCTTATAAAGCAGCTGAGAATCCAGTTCTCAGAGACAGGAGTCAGTGGATGGAGTATGTGATCCAGGACGGATTGTTGTTCAAGGGAAATCAACTGTGTATTCCAAATTTCTCCATGAGAGGGAACTTGTTGAAGGAAAAGCACAGTGGAGGATTGGTCGGACATTTTGGCCATGATAAGACATTTGCTAAGCTGAGCGAGTCATACTTTTGGCCAGGAATGCGGTCAGAAGTCAAGAAATTTGTGGACAGATGCAAGATTTGCCAGCATTCAAAGGGAAGGAAACAGAATGCGGGTTTTTATCAACCCTTTCCCATACCAGAGAGGTCGTGGGACGAAATTAGCATGGATTTTATATTGGGATTGCCAAGAACACAAAGGGGTGTTGATTCAATCTTTGTGGTAGTTGACATGTTTTCTAAAATGGCACATTTTATTCCATGCCAGAAGACCGACGATGCGACTCACATCGCAAATTTGTTTTTCAAGGAAATTGTTCGACTCCATGGATTGCCAAAAAGCATAGTCTCATACAGGGACACAAAATTCATAGGGAATTTCTAGAGAACCTTGTGGAAGAAGCTCAGAACTAATTTGATTTTTAGTTCTTCTTATCATCCTCAGACGGATGGACAAACAGAAGTGGTCAACAGAAGTCTGGGAGATTTGTTGAGGAGCTTGGTGACAGAGCACCATAGCAGCTAGGATAGCATATTACCGCAGGCAGAGTTTGCTTACAATGAATCAGTAAATCGGAGCACAGGGAAAAGTCCATTTCAGATTATATATGGAATGTAGCTGAGAGGAGTTTCTGAACTGAGGGATTCAGAACAGACTGATACTAGCAGCGCTAGTGCAGGAGAATTCGCTGAAGCAATGAAAGAGCTTCACAGTCAGGTAAAAGAACGACTATTGAAGTCAAGTTAGGAGTACAAACGCAGAGCAGATCGGCACTGGAGACAACTTCAGTTTGAAGTTGGTGATATGGTTCTGGCACATTTGAGGAAAGAAAGGTTCCCGAGGGGAACATACAACAAGCTGAAGATGAAGAAAATTGGGCCATGTAAGGTCTTGAAGAAGATGGGACAAAATGCTTATGAAATTGAGTTACCAGATGGTATTGGAATATCTCTGATATTTAATGTTTCGGATCTATATCCATATAAAGCTGATGAAGTAGGAGCAGAAGGTGAGGATCAACCAGAGGTCCAGTGGCAGAAGCAGATGCCAGTCCCAGAGAAGCCACAGATGGAGAAGATACTGAACAAACGAGTGGATAAGAAAACCAGGAGGAAAGAATATTTTGAATATTTAGTTAAGTGGAAGGGTCATCCAGTTGAAGATTCCAGCTGGGAGACTGAAGCAGAGATTCAGAAGCATGGACATACCATGCAGGAGCTCATGGACAGGAGCCCATGCAAATTTTCAAGTGAGGTAGTATGATGCAGGAGCATCCCTCACGACAAGCAACCAACGTGGAAGTGGAAGTCAGCTGGAAGACGTCCAGCGCAAGTTTTCGAATTTTCAAAATTTTCCCTTGGAGTTGACGCGCTGAACATAAATGAGACGATTTATTTTAGGCGCCTTGGAAAGAATGTAATCAGACCTCGAGCCATACTCTCTCGTCTGAGATAATTAGAGGAATTTATAGCAGTAGTTGCAGGTAGATAGAATTAAATTCTAGATTAGATAGTTCTAGAAGGAAGAGGGAAAACCGAATATAGACACCCTCATTTGGATGATTGTAAGAGAAGAACCAGATAGATTATTATCAAGGAAGAGCATAGGAGAATAGAGAGAGTCATAGAAGACATCCATGTACAGATCATGAATTAATAGAAGAAGTTGACTCAGATTCATGGCTGTTGTGTTATTCTCCATGTATGTGGGTTAATTGCTCTGAGTATTACTTCCTGTATGCATTTGGTATGCTGTATATGTGAATGACTTCATGTGTTAAAATAGAAGTCTGAGAGCAGGTGAAGTGAGGTACAACTGTTTTCTCTTTGAGCAAGGGTTCCTACAAGGAGTGCATTTGAGTCACCCGCAAGGAGTGCGTTGGCAGAAGGCTCGGGAGTTAAACTTTTGTTCTTAGAACCCTTAGAAGTGAAAGTGGGTTACTAAGACTGCTGCTGCAGGAGTGCACATGGTCTAGAGGATTCAACACTCAGGAATTTGTTGAATGCCGAGCGCAAAGAAGGCGTGCAAGTTCCTCTGAAGAAATAGAGTGGAAGGAAGCTCAGGAGACATAGCACCTTCGTGATATCATTACTAGAGACTACACAGGAGGATTCCGTGCCAAGAAGTCCTCAATATAGGAGAAAGGGAATTGACGGTCAAGATCTCGTAGAGGAGGTCGACAGGACCCCGTCAACCGTTGGATTTATTGAAGAAGTGGAGAGGTTATGGTCGCACTGGGAGTTCAAGCTCCAGGGGTCGTGAACCGTTAGATCGTGGACCAGTCACCCGTCGGTCACTAGATCCCGGAAAGTTGCGCAGGGGTTAAGTTCCGAGGCGGAGAAGAGGTTCTAGAGGAGCCATCGGGACATTTGGCCATCGGGGTTTTGACAGGGACACGTGGCAAGGAGCCAGGAATCCATCAGGGATCAGCTCATCGGAGAATCAGTTTGCGAGGACATAAAACTCTCGCATACTGGAATCGCGATCCACGATTTCCCGACAGGAGATTTAAGACGTCCATTCGCGGGGACACGTGGACGAAGATCCTGACGAGTCGGTGTTCGAGACATTGGGGTTTCCAGTGCTGTGGCATTCGAGCACAACAAAATCGTGAAACATGATTTCCCGATTTGATCAGAGCCGTTGATCTGAAGGACACGTGGAGAGAGATTCCGAGGAGTCGGGGTTCGGCATTTCGGGATTTTCGGAGTCGAGTGCATTTTGTAAGTTGAAATCACGATACGCGATTTCCCGATAGGATTTAGACTGGTAGTGGAGGACTGGTGTCAGAGGATTGAGCCTTGTCTTGAGAAGAGGACAGGTGGCATCGGAGATCGGGGATCGGAGATTCCAGGAGTGCGAGTTCTTCGCATTTCAAATCCCCGAAGTGCGAAATCCTGATAAGGGGGAAGGACACGGTCACGTGGGTCGGCAAGTCACATGAGAGAGATTTATCTTGGGGGCTAAAGGGTGCAGGAGGTGCCATCGGAGTTCGGGAATCGGGGATACAAGAGGTAAGGAACTTACGACCTCGCAAGTGCCGATTTCCCGACGAGAGTTTTCCCGATAGAAGCAGAGAACACGTGAGTGAAGGTTCATCGGGTTTCGGGGTTTTACAATTCCCGTTTTTTTCCCGAGTGCAGGACTCACGGTCCCGCGAGGTCCAATTCCCTGATATAACACAGGGGAGTCATAAGGAGAATATTCTGTGGGTGCAGAAAAGTCCCGGTAAGGGATTTGAAGAACCTCTTTTGTTCTTCGGGCCTAGGGAAGAGAAGGTCCTGGTGAGAGCAGACGTGCCCTGGGTGGCGTTTGCGTCACTATATCACTTAAGAGATTGTTTATCATTCTAATTTTTTTGTTGTTGTTTATCATCTTGTTGTATGTCTCCTTGATAACAATGACCCCCCCCCTGCCTCCAAATAGTCTCCTACCATGACCTATGTTACTATTGTCAAATCTAGCAGACTCTCCTATAGGTTTATGATCTTTTTGTGCAAGACACAAAGTCTAAACTGTGGAAGTGTAAAAAGATTCCTTCTTCCCAAAATCTTTCTCTCTTTCAACAATTTTGTCTACAAGAGTATCAAAAGTCATGGATTTCATCTATCCACTAGCTTGAAGAGACTCTAATTAGTGTGAATAGGTAGGATATAGGGATTTAATAAATGCAGTGAGTTGTAAATCAACTTTGACACCAGTTGAGTCAATATCATGAAAAAGAGTTTTAATTTCGGAAGCTAACTTCATGGGATTATTATCTTTTAGTTCCACATTGAACAACTTCATAAACAATTGTATAATCTCAATCTATGAATGTGAGTCATAAAGATATTTTAATTTCTGTAATGATTTAAATGTTGTGGTGCTAGAAAGAATATGTCTACTTACCTCTTCAGTGACTGAGGCAGAAATTAAAGCATGTGCCTTTTTATCTTTACTCTTCCAAATTGTAAGTTGTCTGGCATTTGTAGGTTTCTCTGGGTCATTGTCATTCTTTCATTTGACCTTGGTTGCTGAAAAACGACTCTGTAGACTGCTCACAACGACTCCTGGTATCTTCTTTCAATCACAGAGACCTTTCTGAAACCAACGACAAGGGCAAAAAATTTATAAAGAAAGAAAGTGGGGAGTTTTAAAACTAGAGAGAAATTTCTAGATCGGCGACAAGAAATAAATGTCCTAGCCACAGAGGGAGAAATTTCCAAATCAGTGGAAGGAAATAAATGTCCTAGCGACAGAGGGAGAAATTTCCAGATCAGTGGCAGGAAATAAATGTCCATGCGGCAGAGGATCCTGACAAAATAGCATGGAGTTTAAAAAAAATGTGGCTCTGATAGCACTGTACATAGGCTCGTGAATAAAATCCATCGTAGTAATTATCATTCATGTTTAAAGCATACAAATAGTTGAAAATAAGTGAGACGGTTCAGTAACTAAATAATAGAAAAATAAACTAAATAGAAACTATATGTAACTGTTAACTAACACGGTCTCGTACAGTCTCATAAGATTAGTTAATAAAAACAATTGTCATCATAACAAAGATGCCAAGAACTAAATTTTTCTCAAGCACCTTGGAAATTGATGAAGATCAACAATTACTCTATGATTACATACAATCTTTGGAGGATAAAAATAAAGAAGAGCCACAACCATCAACAACAAAGAAGACCAAGGTACTATAAGAGTTATGATCATGGATGAAGAGGAAGAATATGTCTCCACCGAGGATGAAATTGAAGAAATTATAAAGAATATACCTCAAAAGGATACGGGTAAAGCTCCCATGGCTACTAGTGAAGAAACCTTGGAGAAAAAGAAAAAAAATGAGAAAGATTATTGAAGAGATGCAAGTTCTAGAGAGGTATATAAAGACACAAAATGAATTACTCACAAGGCATAGTTTGACCTTGGTGGAGGAGAATGAGAAGCTTCGAGAAGAAAATGTAATGGTTTCCAAGAATGCTTACGTTTAGTATCAGAAAAGGAAGGAACTCAAAGATAAAAACATGAGCCTCAAGGTAAACATACTCATGAACAAACCAAAGCAAGAGGGACATACATCACAATCAACACCAAGGGATAATGTGGATTTCATTTTGCAGACAAAAAAAGCACTCTGACAATGATAGTTTTGAGCATGGGATAGTGGCATGGTTTTGAAGCCTGAGGGCATGCTCCATCTTAAGTTTGGGAGAGATGTCAATGATTTGTTTTGGTTAAATTTTTCTATAATTAAAAACCATATCTCAGCCTTAGAAAAAACATTTTGTATCACTTTTGTCACCTTTTAAACATATTTTTGCCAATAAAATGTTCCCAAAGGTATTTTGTTATTTATTTTTAATTTTTTTTAAAATCATGAAATTGTTGCACTGTAAAATCAATTTACCATATTTTTACTAGGCATTAGCAAATCTTGTAAATGTTAATTTATTTTCATACTTGCAGGCCAGCTGGGAAAAAATGGAGACATGGGTTTTTTCTCCTATGATCCCAATATGGTGAAATACCCCTTGGTTCAGTAAAAACCCATGTAGAAGGGTCTGGTCAACGAGGGAAATTTCAAGGGAAAAATGTAGAACAATCCACTAAATCCACCCATATTTGATTTCGCCTGATGTCTTCCATAATATGAGCTTGGGATGAGGTCAAATTAATCGAAATGAAATCTCATAATAACTTATGGTTGGAAACAAAGAATATTTTTTGAAATTAGTTTCATATTTTGTGTATAAAGCAAGGAAAATCAAACTTGATAGGTATCCCTTTTTTCAAATCAAAACTCTTGAGAATTATTTTGTGAGTTTGGTATTCAAAAGATTCAGTCTTGGAGCTCTGATTTTAGCTTCCATTTCATCAATACATGTAGCCTTTGTGATTTTCCATTGACTGGTAGCTTCTAATGTACAATCCAAGGAGTGGACGGCCCCCATAGTCTCATCTTGTACATTTATTTTATTTGGTGTTCATATCTGTAGATGTTGGCATATATTTTTGTATGTTTTATTTTCATACTCATGCAAACAACCCTTTACTTTCTTGATATTTAGCCTTCTTGTACATAATTTCAATTTCATTCTTTTACTTGTCCATACTTGTCCATAATGTGTTGTTTTAAATTATTAGTCTTATTGTTTTATTATTTGCAATTTCATTCTTTTACTTGTCCATACTTGTCCATAACTTCTTTTTTTAAATTATTAGTCTTATTGTTTTACTATTTACCATAGCTTTAGAGTTATTCATGAACAAATTAAGTTTTCTTTCCATAGAATAATTATTGCTTTCAAGAGACAAGTTTAGTATTGCATGGTTAAGTAAATGATTGAGTCTAACAGAGTATTGTTGCAATTCCTTGAGCCACCTAAGGGAGTGAGACAAAGGCTCTACAACCATATTTTCTACCAGTAGGGACCCTAATGCATGCTTAATCAACCAATTTAAACTTGAATCAATTATGTTTACTTTCCTTAAACTAATTTTATATTCATGTGTACATAGAATTTCTTCCTCAACCAATAACCTACATAAGTGAAAAGAGAACTATTGTGTGGGCCTTTCTCAAGGAATATTTCATCTCACAACCTTATATTCTGCATATGTAAGATTTTGTAGTCTAGGTTGGGAAGATTAGTTACTTTCTTGTTGGATTGATTAATTAGAATTTTTCTTTACATTGCAATAGTTTGGAGTGATTAAAACTTCTTATTCAACCAAAAACCTACGTCAGTGAATGGATAATTATTGTGAGGGCCTTCACAACAGGCATACTACACCTCACAACCTTTTATTTTTCTAGTGTAGGCTCAAGTAGTCTAGGTTGATAAGATTAGTTACTTTCTTGTTGGATTGATTTAGTAAAAAATTTCTTTACATTGCAATAGTTTAAGTAAAGAAAAAATTTATTTTTTAAGGAAATTGTTAGCCTTCACATATAGTGTGTGACATCTCACAAGTTTATAGACTCTTGGATTGATAATTTAATTTCCTAATTTATGCAAGTAAATTAGTCCCAACAACTAGTACCAAGATTTATATATTTTGGATAATCATGTGTACTGATATTGATTTTTTGTGTCTCTTGAACCTTCCTAATAGATGGTTTGTATTTTGTATCCAAGATCTTTGTTTTATCATCTCTTGTAAAAATTGATTCCAAAATGACATAATTCTTAGGAGAGAGTACAATACTTTGATCATGATTTAATTTTGACAATATTGGCTTTCTTATGAATCACCTGATAACGTTGAGTCGTGTTCTGTGAGGAAGATTGCAATGTGCTCATCATTTTCAAAAATTTTCCAATTCTCTTGATTATCAGGTATTGAAGGATGAAACATTGTCTTGACATGAAAAGTACTTTGATTTTGAGAATATGAATTGAAGAGAGATGCAACTACTACCAATCAATCAATTTTTTATTCTTTTCTTGAGGAAAAAAATAAATATTAAAGGAATTAAATGAATCTATGATTTCACACACTCTCCTCACATAATGTTTCAATATTTATTTCTTGATTATGTATTTTTTGTTGATATGATTGATAACCAATTTTGAATCACTAGTCACCACCAGATTTTTGACTTGCATTTGAAGGATAAGGATCATTCCTTCGATCAATGCTTCATATTATGTTTTATTGTTGGTACAAAAGAACTCTAATATGATTGCAAGTGGGTAAATACTATATTGGGGACTTTTTAAAACAATACCAACTCCAATTACAAACTTGGAAAAAGAACCGTCAAATGACATTTTCCAAAAACCTTGGAAATAATTTTCTTCATTTTTCTTAGGTATTAGTTGTTCTGTACTGAAAACAACATAATTCCCAATTCTGACATCTACATAATTTTGCATCATTTCAGTTTCATTTTTCTTAAATGGTATTGGTGTTGAGGAAAAAGGCATGAAGAAACTCACTCACACATTTTCGGATTCTGCTAGGCTAAAACAAGATAGTTGGGAATGTTACTCGGGGTTTATAGCCTTAAAATTAAAACAATCACTTGATCCACAAGCAATATATACAAGAGACCAAGGATGGTTTTATTTATTATATGTAACTTTGTGAAGTAAAGAAAGTAAAGATATCCATCTGATTTCTTTATATTGATTTCATTATGAGATACAAAGAAAAAATTATCTTTACAAACCCCTATGAGGGTGGGGACCAAAGTCAAATTTAGAAGTCTTTGATGTGAACCATACAAAAAGAATCTGACAACAAAAGAAAACTAAAGCTAGGGATCTGGATCAACTTTCCATAAAAGTGTTGATATTATGGTAGCTACGTGAGGTATTAACCTCTACATGTAACCTTTGACGAGACTAGAATATTTTGGGAAGAAAGAGAAACCCTAAACAAATGTGTAGAAACCCTAGAAAACATGTTGGATCAATAAGAGAATTAATATTTAAATGTTAACCTCTAAAATAAGAAGTCGACCTGGACATGTGATAACGAACACTATAAATAAGAGGGCACTAGAGCTCATTTGTCTTTCACACTCTCACAACTACATAAAACTAGTGGTGCGCAATTTTGAAGAGGGAGTGTAGATGCAACTACTGCAACTAGGATTTTGATTTTTGGTTATGGTTGGACTTTCTACTTGGTTATGGTTCAACTTTCTACTTGTTTATGGTTTGGATTCTTTTCTTGGTACACTAGCCTTGGGGAGAGATACGCTATCTTGGTTGGCTATTGGTTTTAAGGTTTGCCTCCAGAATTATTCTATCTGTAAAGGTTAAAGGTGCTCGGGGGTGGCTTCAGTCTATGGTTGGGTGACAATATTTCTATATTGTCTATGGAAAAATGATCACATATCTTTATTTCTAATAGGTTATGGGCCCACACTATATTCAGACAGTCTAACCACTAGAATATAGATTGGGAAGTTATTTGTTAAGCTCGGTGTGGCACTAGTTATAGTTGCAACTAGGTTTTCTGATTATGCAGCTGCCACAAACCCTAACCCTTGTGTTTGGGAACTTATGATGAAACTTTTGACCCAATTCATTGACACCCTAGTGCGCCCTAGCCTAGCTCACCTCTTGGTAATCTCATCTAGAAAAAATGCCAGGTTTAAATTTTTGGTCAATGTAAAAGTCAATGGTTGACTCGTCAAATTCAAAGTTAAAGGTTGACTTCTGGTCAAATTGATTGTGTGGTCAAAGTTTAAATTTTAGAGTTTCTAGCTTGTTCTAACCATTGAATCTTCTGATTGAATTTCTAATCTCTTCTTTTCAAGATAGTATCTAGTTTCAGATTGGAAGACAAGTTGAATGATGCTACAAGGTTTCAAAGGTATGCACTTGTATATTCTATCTAAGTTATATCATCTAGAAAAACATGAGTTTGTTTGCACGGAAAGTAATAGAGATATTTTCCAAGCTATAATCTTGGATTCAGTGCATTCATAAGAACAAGTGCACCCTCCATAGAAATTGAGGCTTCAAGTTCTAGGTACCCTTGTGATGAACAATCCTTACAGAAGCTATCATAAAATAATTTTATAAGGTTGAAAAAATATCCACATGGGAAGAAATCAGAACATATAGAAACAAACTTAAAGAGACTTAAAGGAGTCAGACTCGAAGGAAGTCGGGAGTCCCATTCTAATCCATGAATACTATCAGGGATTTCAGGGATTAGGAGGGAGATAATCCAGGGAGTCATGCCTGAAGGAGGAATCCCCAATGATATGATCCACTAAATAATCCATGAATACTATGAAGTGTCTTTCCATGTTCTTCATTACAAGTAGCCGCCATGATAAGCAACATGTGTTCAACATGACTCTAGAAGAATTCTTCTTCGAAAAGAAGCCTTAAATATCCTTGGTTTTCCATCTACATTTATGTTCCTACGGTGGAAGGAAAAATTTGGAGCCTTCAGGAAAGAAGGGCATGTAATCTATAGAATATTCCATGGACTCCAACATTGAAGAGAAACATGGGGAAGAACATGAATATTCCAAGAAAGAAAGAAAATTCAAAACAACTGATTGAACCAGTTTGAACCCACGAGAAGGAGTCAAGAAGAAGGAATGGAAGGAAGTTATGATGAATAACAATGTATGTGAGAAATTTTGAAAAATACTTAAGCATTGATAGATACAAGGTGAGACTCAGGGCTAGAGGGTTCTCCTAGAAGGAGGTAGGAGACTATGTTGGCAACTTGTTCTAGTAACCAGACATACCTCTACCTGAACCATTATATCTTCTGTAGTATCCATGAGTTGGATTTTACATCAGATGAATGTAAAGGATGTTCTTCTCAAACAAATTAATTGAAGAAGAAGTGTATGTAGAGAAACCTCAAGGTTTTGAGGTGTACTAGAAAGAGACCCTTATATGAAGATGGAAGAAGACCTTGTACGGATTCAAGCAAACTTGGTGCAGAGCCTCTCATGTACAGTAGAAGCGTGGTGAAAACTTCCTATGACAGAGGAAGTATATTGAAATGGTTCTTCAGAAGTCCGGGATGACGGATTGCAAATCCATGGAAAGCTCCCATGATGAAAAATTTGAGGAATTTGAGAAACTCTGATCCAGTAGAACCATCTATGTATCGACAATTGATTGGCTTGTTAATGTACTTGGAGAATACTTAGACAGATATTTGCTTTGTGGGATGCTTGAGTTACGATACACAACTGCATGGATTTATTGATTCATATTGGGCATGGAGTGGAGTTGACCGAAGAATTGCTACTTGGACATGTTTCAGTTTGGGATTTGCCACGATGTCATGGGATAGCAGGAAATAGAAGTATGCTACACTCAACACTGCAAAAGAAGAGTATATAGCAAATTGTGATTCTTGTAAGGAAGAAGTGTGGCTTCGTAAGCTGGTTTCTGGATTGTTTTATCAAGTGTTGGATTCAACTGTGATATATTGTGATAATCAAAGTTGTATGAAGCTTTCATAGAACCCACTGTTCCATGACAGGTCGAAGCATATTGAGATCAAGTATTACTTTCTCCATGATAGAGTCTATAGGGGAGAAGTGGTTCTCTAGTATATCTTAAAAAATGAGCAGATAACAGATATTTTGGAAAATCCTTTGTCCATGATGAAAATTTTTCCTACTTTAGGGACAAGATGGTACTCGTAGAGATGATTTCCTTATTGGAAAAGGGAGTGATTACTCCCAGTTTGGGAGGGAGAATTCATATGTTATTGATATATGGGTAGTCATTTTCCTATTTGGAAAATGGTCCAAGTTGGGTAGTCACCTTCTTGTCCAGAAAGTGGCCCAAGATTTATGACGGATAGGCATTTTCCAGTTCAAAAAATGGTCCAAATCAGACAGTCATTTTTGTAATGAAAATGGTATAATAGATTTTTGATGTACCATAGACAGTGATTCCCCTTGTGGCCAGTGTGGGGAAATGGTCTAGGATAGTCATTATTCTTGGAAGTCACTTTGAGTAGTGGTCAAGAAGAATGGTCCGCCTCTCCGGGAAGTCATTCTTTCAAATTTCACAGTTGTGAGCAGTTTTGAAGAATAGTCCATTATAGGAGGTTGGTGCAGGACAGTCATTTCCATTAGGAAATGGTCTGTATAGTCATTCCCTAGGGTAGACTCATTCTCTCCAGGTTTCACTGTGATTAGTTCTGGAAGAATGGCCTAGTTAGGTGA
This sequence comes from Picea engelmannii, assembly GCA_009831015.1. NCBI lineage: Eukaryota > Viridiplantae > Streptophyta > Pinopsida > Pinales > Pinaceae > Picea > Picea engelmannii. The sequence continues at coordinate 277,495 of ML810278.1, forward strand.
ATTGTCCAGGTTCAACAATCAGGGACATGCATTCCCTAGGGAAGACTCATTCTCTCCAGGTTGCACTATGATTAATGTCAGAGGAATGGACCAGTTAGGTGAATGGTCTAGGCTCATAAATCAAGGATATTTATTCTTCTATGCTTGGGAATAATAGTCCAGATAGCCCATGGATGATGTTTTACTTTCTAAGGGAAGATTCTCTTCCAGATCTCATATATTGAGTGGAAGAATGGCCCATATGAATCAGTTTGTATCATGATATTGTTATGCAGGTTGATATCAGATGATATGATTGTTGTGGAAAATGTATGTCTCTGGACAGTAGTTGTATTCTATTTTGGTGGATGTGTCCCACTGGTTGTGACTATGTGTCATTGGTTAGTAGTTGTGTGCTACTAGGAGTGATTGTGTACCACTGGATGGTAGTTGTATACTACTATTAATAGACATAGGTGCATTCTATTGGATGGCATTATAGCAACATTATGCTACTATCTGAGTTCCATGGATACTATCACTAGTGTTGGAGTTGATTTCCAACTAGATGGATAGTCAATGTACTAGTGGACAGACATTCTCTAGGTGGAGAATGGTCGAGACAGAACAGATTGTTGGTGGATAGGAATTCTTTTTGTGGAGAATGGTCTAGGTTATTAGTTTTTTGATGTATCATGGATAGGTATTTTCCTAAGGCAAAAATTGTGGCTCGATTAGGAAAATGGTTAAGGACCAATATTTTCTAAGGCATATAGGTAGAGATGGATCTCTATGGTACATATGAACTAATTAGAAAATAGTCTGAGACTGCCATTCCTATAGGAATGGTCTCTGTATCCCATGGTGTGACTTTCAACATCTGTTGAGACAATCATTCTTCTAGGACGTATGTCCATATTAAAGGAATGGTCTTTATATCACTATGTGGAGTGAGTGAATTATTCATAATCATGCCTAATTATTTAGGTGGAGTATGGCTTCAAGAGATGATGCAATTGATGTTATCAGATGATAATGATTGTGGTGATGTTGCTCATGAGTTTATCTACACGATCATGAGATATCCTATGTGGCTATGTTGATGCTACTGGTTGAATGGTCGGTTTGTTCTCAAGAACATTGCATTTAATACCTCCCTAACTAGGAGGGAGTGTTGATAGTATGGTATATGTGGGAGGTATTAGCCTCTACATGTAACCTTTGACGAGACTAGAATATTTTAGGAAGTAAGAGAAACCCTAAACAGATGTGTAGAAACCCTAGAAAACATGTGATATCAATAAAAGAATTTAGATTTAAGTGTTAACCTCTAAAATAAGAAGTCGACTTGGACAGGTGAAAAAGAGAACTATAAATAAGAGGGCGTGTAACAACCCATCCGTTACGACAACAATCGAAACACAAGAGGATTTTTCTTTTCTTTTAATGTTGTGTTAGGAAAAATAAATCAAAATTTAATAACGACATCATTAATAGAGGTGAAAAATAAATGGAACAACATTAATGCGTTAACAATGAACATGAATCAAGACAAAACATCATCGCCATGAATGATGATCACATATTGACGTAGTATCACAATAAAAAGCGGCCCATAATCAGAGCGTTTATACAATTAATCCTGACGCAATTACAGTACGACTCAATGCTCACTCTACTCAGGGACAATCATCCAATAACATAATGAATCATAAGGATTGACAAACATTCATTCCATCAATCCATCATTACTAAAACATCAAATAATCCACGTTTTAGGGTAATCATTATTGTTATTAACCACCTCAACATTTAATTAATCGCGGTGCACAATACTTAACAATTTTTAGAAAAACACCCATCATCTTAAGTAATGGCGCAAGAGAACAAGTTGACACTAAGTCATATAACTACAAAACTCATGACACAGATAAGTTAACATTAAATTCTAAGTGCAAGGAAGACTAACGAAGCAATAACACACCCACCTAACAAGGCGCGCAAGTAAATTCATTACTAAACTAGTCAACCATCACCATTAATGAAGGGTGCACGAGTAATCAAGATAAACATGTACATCCATCATTATTCTAATGCGAAAGAAATACCATTAATAAATCACTGCATAATCAAAGGCTCAAGGTAAACATTCATTTAAATTATGTTTACTTTTTTGGGGGGTGCCAAGGTACTACACATATGTCCATCCACACATACCTATATATATCATGGCATAGGAAAGTATCAATTACAATAAGGCGTAGATGAATAATCGATCAACCTTCCAGTATCAATATTATTACAAGGGCGCCAGAGAACCCATTACTTATTCAATACACATCAACAAATTTACAAGGCACAAGAGGTCCAATGTCTATAAAATCATTCATATTATAAGGAAATAGAAAATTGAAATGCCATGATCACAAACCCTTCTTGTGAAAGATAGGGGTTGATACCATGTAGATAAATGGGACAATAGACATGGTTTCCACAACCCAAGGTCTATGTTGAGTGATCTATTTAATCAAGATACTAGTACACCAATAAATACATCGAACTTTCCCTTAAAATAGACACACTATCTTAGCACACTAACAGATTTTGAGAAATTTTCTCAATATTTCAACCATTTATACTCAATTTAGAAACAATTTTAATGGATAAAATCTCTCATCCAAATAAGATCTAACAACCTTTTAAAAACACGTGATAATAATAATAATCACTCTCAATAATCTCAGTTTCAACTCTAGATTGCAATGCCCAATACAATAATAATTGCAACCTATATTTAATTGCAAATTCTCTCATTGTTAGGGAGGGCCTACCAAGATTCGACATTTTCAGGGATGTATGGACGATATAGAGACTGAAAGGAACAATCCGGCATGTGAGGTAAAATTTGTTGATTAGGAGAAGCTGCAAAGATATCTAACCGACTAGCCATTGAATTCAAATCCCTCTTAACATGAGTAATGTTGAAGGATAAAAGGTTTGAGATAAGTGCCCAAGCAGTTTGGGAGTATCGTTCCATCAGCTTGTCGCTAGGAGAGAATATTTTTTTTATCAAGTTCACAACGAGCTCAGAATATCTAAAAACTGAAAGGTGACCACAATCAAGATTAAGGGCATTTTCAATGCCTACTAATAAAGCTTCAAACTTAGTGGCATTGTTTGTACACGCAAACTCTAACTTGTAAGACAGATTATGAATTCTTCCTGCAGGGGAAACCAAGGTAATGCCAGCACCATTTCCTTCATTAGAGCTTGAACCATCAAAGTGCATAAGCCACATATCATCTTCTAAATCGATTCTTTCCAAAGGAATATTATATTCTTTAGCAAAGATGGAGTACACTCTTAGGTCCTCTTCGATATAGTTTAGGCTAGATTGTGGAACACTCTCTATGTAGGGTGAAATTCTTCCTTCTCTAAAGGCTATAATGTTCTTACCATTCCGAGGAATGGATAAATGTGTCCCATCGAGTGAGACATATCCACATGTTAAGGCTTACCAATCTCTTCCCAAGATAATTGAGTAATTGATTACATGCATATCAATGACTTGAATGTTGAGGGTTGTCCTTATCTCAGGATGAGCACATTAAACCAAGGTTACATCTTTAATCTAGCCTATGGTTGTTTGTTGTAGACTATTATAGGAGAGAATGCTTTTGGCATTTTCATTGGTACAAGACAAGCCTAGATCTTCCATAATAATCTTCGACATCACACTTGGGCCAGAACCACCATAAATGAGGCAACAATGGGCGATCGTATTCATAATCTTTACAGAAATATAAGAAGGAGGTTTTTTACAGGGAATCTAAAGTTATGTACACCTACTTTATTTATAGAAGAATCATCTTCGTCTACCTCTTCAGAAATATTGGCTACAACAAAAGATTTTCCTTCCATGAATTGTTTCATATGCATATGTTGTTCAGGGACGACAACCATGTCTAGAAGGGTTGCATCTGCTTTGATGTTGGCCAACTGATTCAAGATATTGTGTTTGGAAGAGGGGAGAGGAGGAGTGATCTCTTGACTCTCAGGAACCTTAGAAACCTAGAGAGTAGTAGAGATTGAGGATGAGATTGGGCCAGAAGAACTGTGGGGAGTATCAAATTTTCCCTTAGGAGTATAGGCCTTGTTCGTAGTGTTGTTAACCATGACATCCTCTGGCTCTGCAAAATATAGGACAACAATAGTATCTTCTGGTATTTTAAAAAATATCTTATCTCTGGCACTCTTCTTTACGTCACATGTGGTTTTCTCATGGTGTTCCTCGCAAAAGTTACACTAACTCCGAGGCAGGATAGCTTTAAGATGAAAAATGTTTTCAACCAGATTTCTAAAGGGGGGTGCAGAAGAGGATGAAGCTCTAGGGGTGAGAGGGGAGACAATACCCTTCCGCTCAAACACTATCATACGGTTGTTCATATCTTGTACTAGCTGTAAAAGAGCGAACATGTTTGTCTGTCTAACTGATTCTCCCTAAGGAAGACCAGTTCTTTCAAGTTGTTCTTCATACTTTAAACATGTATGCAGAGTGGAACCGAGATTATCAATGGATTTTTTCTCAAGTCTATGATGGTAGGGAGAAGGCAATGCATTTTAGTAATGCATGAAAGTAGCTTGGTTATGATGACAGATAAGTTCGGGGATTTGATTTTATAACTTGGTGAAATGCAAGTTAAAAGACTTGATGGTCTCACCATCCTTATAGGTGACATTATTGTATTCCCTTAACCTCTTGGAGGGGATTTTGGATTTCCCATAAGTGGATCAGAACCAATATATTAACTCCTCCCAAGTAGATAGAATCTTAGGAGGAAGGTCAAAGAAGTCGGCCGCAGCTTTTCCTTCCAAGGAATTGACAAACAAGTGCATGCAAGTGTCATTGTCATTGGCCCCTATGTTATGACAAGCATTATAAAATGCCATCATGTGTTCATTTGTACTGACAATGTTATTTCCTGAAAACTTAGGCAGGTTCTCTTTAAACTTCGGAAGTGGACAAGTAGCAGGCACTAGGTTAAGAGGAGAGGACACATGCCACGGGATAGTTGTGGCGTCTTCTTAGAACTGAAAAATCCCATACTTCTTAATGAATTTGGTGGGGTTCATGGTAGATTGTACAGGGATATGGTGGCTATACAAGCTACCAATCACTGATGACGATGAAGATTGAAAAGATGGATCACTTCCAATGCCACCAGAGCCACCACTAGATTCCATCCTGTGGATGATAGATGAGGGAAAGAAAGACAAACTGGATGAATCAAATAAAGTTCTCCTTAGAGTACTTTGTTGGGAAGATAACACAATGTTTCTTCTTCTTATTTCAGCAATAGGATTGATTTCAGGTGACAATCATCTTCTTCTTCTAGAAGTACAAGAATCTAAGGACATAAAAGAAAGGCCAAAACTGAATAATCAAAAGGTTACTGCTGATTTTTGGGATGTATACATATAGCTTCCAATTGTTCTTGAGCACTAATATCTCGTTCAATTGCTGCCCAATAATTCTTAATCTCGGCACGGGTGTTGGCAGTGTTTAAGATGGTATTAAACAGATTCAAAGCAATGTTGGTATGGTCTTGAAGACCGGGCTCAATATTGGGCTTCCTTCCAACAAGAACAGTTATTAAGTATAAAAAAGTCAAAGAATCAATATTAGAAAAGAAATATGTATCAATGAAAATCAAGTATAAAAATTAACCAGAGAGAAATTGAAGATCTCCCCAGTATGGTCGCCAAATAAATGTTGAGGAAAAGATATGAAATGATCTTACTCAATCATTTTCAAACTTTTTTTGGCTAAAGAAAAGTAGACGGAAATATCACCCTATGTTTATAGCCAACAAAAATAACATCCTAACTCACAAGTATTAATTACGAGTGCTTAGACTAGTCTTTATCAATTAAAAAAAGCTTGCTGGAAATTTACTTTTTATGCAATTTTTTGAACATATTAGTTGTTGAAATAAATGCAAATATAGAATTAAAGTCACCAAGATGATAATCAAGATATATGAGACATAAAGTAATCCTTTATTTCATTCAAATTCACCAAAAAGTCATTTTATTTACAAAATTTCATGCAAAAAATTTGGACCAAAATCAAACTTAGACATCCTCGATGAAACATACAAAAGGACCTCTGACAGAAAACCAAAACTAAACTCTAAAAGTTGGATCAACTTGCCACAAATTGTTTCCCACTCGTCTCTGCACAATAGCCTTTGCCAGTCATGAAAACTAATTCACAAACAAACAAGCCTACACAGACTATCAAAGATAGATCAACACCTCTAAAAAACAAGTGTCTAAATGATGTGATTCAACCCTGAATATTGTTGTCTACAATATGAACTACTATCATAAAAGAGAATTAGGCTTGTGATGAATAAATGAATGAATGAAAACTGAATTATCCCAACATAAACTCAAAGAGCAAACCTTAGTATGATTATGCTTCTATCTTTGATCAGGGGATCAAATTTTGCTCAATTTTCAAAGTGCTCGGAATGTGACAAAAATAGTGCCATTGCGTCTGTCTCGTCTTCCTGATTCCGTCGGTATATTTACTTTCTCAAACGAAGTCTGTATGGAGGAGATATAGCGATCTGTCCGCCAAGCCAAATAGGCAAAAAATTTGGGATGCTGACTGTACCTGTCCGTACAGTCCGTACGATGATGTGGCAGGGCCGTACCATCCATACAATGATGTGGCATCCGATGATGTGGCAGGATCCGATTGGTTGTCAGGAGTGAATGATGTGATGACACGTGTCGTTTTATGATTGGTGGTTTGATGCCACGTGGCCCAATTAAGGGCTGCCACGTGGCACCTTTATATTGGTTAGTTCTGGTATGCAAAATATATTGGAGGCCGTGGGGTTCGACCCCCGGACCTCCCCACATTCAACGCCTTCACCCGACCGCCCAACCATTGGGCCACACATTGACTCTTATTATATGTATGAGATTAAATGTATTTGAATTTGTAAATTTGTAATGTGGGCGGGGGGTCGGGCCGGGGCTTAGCCCCGACCCGTGGTCATTTGTAATAGCATATAACCATGGTGCAAAGCCCGATTATGGTGCGGGTATATAACATAGTTTTATAACCATTGTATTAATTCACGCGGGGGTTTAACATTATAACCCACAGGTTATAACATTGTATTATGAAATATTTGCGCGGGGTTTATACCATTGTGTTATGTTGCACGCGGTTATAATATTTGCGCGGGGTTCAAACTATATCACCACGGTTTTTCATATGACCAAGAGCACGGGAGGTTATGCCCATTCCAACGAACTAACCACCATTTTCCAAAGCGCACGGTCCTATGCGCCATATGCCCAGGTGCCGAGGCGGTTAGGGGCTGGAGGCACCTTAACCGTCCTACGGTTTGCACCGTTGGCGCGGTTGCACCCGATGCTGGGTTTTTACGCTTAAAAGAGTGTGTGAGACAGGTTCAATCAAGGAGGGTGCGAATTGTAGAACCAGAGACAACAAGCTTGGAGAAGGAGACTTCCAGGAAGCCTATCTTTCTCATTTTTCGACCGTTTCAGGAGACGAAAGAGCCCAGACAGGGGTTTTGGGATGATGGGAATCCATTGGAGCAGTCGGTTTGTCAGTTTGAGCATTGTAAGACATGTTTTTGAGCACTTTTTGAGCAATTAATAATAATGATCCATTGGAAGCTGGACCAGGAGATGTAGCCCAGAAGAGGGGTGAACTCCTTTATCAATTACTGTGCACATGTGTTTATGTTCAATGTTTATGATGATTTTTATGTGTATTTTGCATAAGTAATCCTTAATTTATGTGTTGCAAATTGATCCTGTTGCTTTAAACACATAACATTTCACTTGCAATAATTATTCAAGTTTTTCAAGTCTTCTTCGCTTTTAGATCAAGTTGGTATCATAGCACTGGTTTTGAAGACTTGATTGTTTGCAAGTTTTGTTTCTGATGCTCACAAGGTTGAAACTCACACGAGGAGAAGGTCAACTTGTGGAGCCAAGTTCTTATCCGACAAGGAGGAAGCATTTTCATTCACCGCAAGTTGCAGAGAGACATTCACCAAGCATGGTTGATGCAGAAGGTCATGAACGTGTTCCGAATGAAGAAGAAGACTTTAGGCAGACTATCATACAGTTGAGAGATATGATGAAGGTCATGATGGAATGGAACATGGTATCACAGGGTGAAGGCTCTAATCCTTCAATGCATAAGGAAGGCGATGGTAACAAGACTCTAGGCATAGATGGAGGGAATGGTGCTTCTCCACCACCCTCTCCTCCTCCATCATCATCATCATCTTCTTCTTCTTCTTCTTCTTCTACCAGTTCAAAACATCTTCCCAATGGGCATGGTAAAACTCCTTCGCAAATTCCTTCATTAAAGCTTGATATAAAATTTGAGTTGCCACTTTATAATGGAGAAGTTAATGCTGGAAAGTTAGATAACTGGATACGTCAAATTGAATTCTATTCTAGAATACAAAAGATTCAAGATGATGAGACCAAAATTCAGTTAGCTTCATTAAGATTAGATGGTTCATCACTTATTTGGTGGGAATCTAAGACACAGGAAGAAATGAAAAAGAATGGAAAAAATTTTCTTTCTTGGAATGATTTTATAATAGCAATTAAAAAGCAATTTTATCCATTAGCGTATAAACAAAAAGCAACCATGGAATGGCAGAATTTTAGACAAGCAAAAGGACAGAATGTACAAAGTTTTACTCAGGAGTTTAGGAGATGAGCTTTGGATTTGGGAGTTGATTTGTCTTCACAGGAAACATTGCTCAAATATATTGGTTCTTTGCATAGTTATTTGAGGCATACTATACTTATGTTTAATCCCACGAATCTAGATGAAGTTTGTGTACAGGCTACTCATTTGGAAGCCAGGG
>ML810279.1:0-11913 GCA_009831015.1 Picea engelmannii
TTTTCAACCTTGTATTGAGGATATAGAAGCAAAGAAAAAATGGAATAGCCTTCATGGTTGGCCAATTGGTATGCTCCTATTGATTTCTCAAATATCCTAGGGTTCCCTAATGAGAAACCAAGTGTGGATACAGATTCAATTCTAAATTTTTGTGCACATGATGACTTAGCCACACTACACATATTATCTTTCATGGAATGCATTTCAATCATTGGAATTATTCATGAAGATGTTTTGATAACTTTGTTTGTACGTGGTTTTGAAAAAAGTGCAAGCAAATGGTTTAAATATCTTGGTAGAGGAGAAATATCATCTTTTTCAAGTTTTGTTGAAGCATTTTGCAAGAAATGGAGTCCCAATTATCATGAGGATTGGATGCCCTATTTTGAAAATATCAAGGAAATGTATGGTGTGATAAACAAAGAAAATCTTGTTAAATAAGCTCCTCAATCTCCTTTTGAAGATGATGAAGCCATGGAAGATCTTTTTGCACCTCCACTTGAAGAACACAAGGATGAATACTCTTCTCACACCTCCATTGAGGACAAGTACATTAAAAAAAAATCATTGAAGAAACACCTTGTTATCCCATGTAAGACCTTAATGAATACCTTGAAGATGAGAGCCCCCATGCATCTATTTCTCCTCCCCATGAGGTTAAGGGTTTGGTAAACTTTGTACCTTCTCAAATTTCTAAATTTGATGTTCTTCCTTGTTATGATTTTGATAGGGATAATATTGAATATAACCCTCAAATAATGATGAATTGACAAAGACACACGCCTCTCCATTTGATGAAGATACCAAAACCTTAGGGCATGAAATTATGGACATCATTTTTCAGATTTTTTTTTATCATGCTAGGAAGTGGGATTGTTGGAAACATTATGGAGATCCTATTATGATGCATATAATGATGTGTCCCTTGGAGAAATTGTAAGTTTTGAGGTATATGGGTAGCCAAACATAGAAGAGGTAAATTCAAAAACTTTGCGTTATATTTTCCAGCTACATGTTCTTATTTATGATGAAGATTTTGGACAGCCTTGTGAAGATATCAATGTAGATTTTTCCTAGTTGGTATGCACTCTCATTCCTAAGGAGGATTTGTTGCAACATTTTTAGTCATGTCATATGAGTTTTTGTGTAGATTTTTTCCAACATAAGGAGCACATTTGTGATGAAAAAAATACAGAAATTTTCTAGCCATTTTCTTCCTCATGTATTGGAGAAATTATGCATAATTTTTCAGTGAAAAAATGTAATTTAGTGGCTGGAAATTGTATGGTACAACAAGGTTTTAATTGTAGAAATTTTCAGCCACCTATTTCTTCATCTTCATCTTTTCTTTTGCATGCACTTTCAACTAGAAATGGTATTTTTGATGCAAAAGATTGTATGGGCTAACAAACCTCTCATTACGATTTTTTTTGTAGAAAATTCCAACCATCAAAAGGAGGATTCCAAGCCCTAAATGAGGACCTATTTATTTTCTAAAGATGGATTTTTGTCTCATCTCTCACATATATCTTATGGATGATGACCATAACATTTTGAATTATTTTGTAGAGCCCCTTAAGCCTTTGTTGCTTGAGGGAGGTAATGATGATGTTGTAAAATAAAATATGGGATTGTATCATAAGGTTTATTGTAGCAATGATGTGCATACCAACCCTATCCAACCTTGGATAGAGGAGGCTTCTGGTGGTGCATGCTACTTTTGGCATGAGTTTGATCATGCACATGGTTTCATGTTTTATTCCAGCCATCATCTCATGGAGATTTTGACATGTGGGTACTTCACTTTTGATGTATCCTTGTTTTGGATGATGACCAACCACAAGGGAAGAAGTCATTGCATTGATGACATGCTAAGGTGGTTGCAATGTATTTATGATTTAACCTAGAATGCTCATTATCTAATGTTAGATTAGGGTAGGAGAAAGAATAAGATCCCTTGAGTATTAGAGTAGCATGAATAATCTCCAACACATGAGCACTAAATTTCATTTCATGTTGTCATTGGCATTGATGGATTGTGCCTTTTTTTGTCAAAGCCAAATTTTGAACTCTTGATGTAATGGATTATGTGAATGTGGTGTTTACGGATGTTGATGTGAATCCATCACACCACATATTTTTTCTTGATTATAGGGGTCATTACTAATAGGTACATACTGAGATTCCGAGGTTCTCATGCACTCCCAAGAAGAGAACATGTCCCCAAGTTGTTTCCATTTGTTACCCCTTATTTTGCGTGAGGCTTATTCTAGTGAATTTCTTCACCTTCCTTCTGATTTTCATCACAAAGAGCTTTGGATGGTTGGGGAATTCACTTGGTTCCGTGGATTGTTAATGACATGGATGATGATGTGCTAGAGGTTTTGATGATGTATTACTTTCTTATCATGGAATAATACTTGATCATGTGATGTTTTAGTCTATAATCCTTGCTAGACGATTGCATATGAATATGTATTAGATATCTGGGTGGAGCCCCAACATTTTGGGGCCAAGTGGACATTGCATAGGCTCTATCATGACACTTGGAATTTTCACAACTCTTAAGGCATATTCACAAACCTCGAGGGAGATTAGAACTCTTAAGGAACTGGTCATAATGCTCTAGGTAGTTTGGGGATATTCTTTATGTACTTGGACCACTCGTGCAATGCCACATCATAGATTTTGGAGTGCTCAACCCGTTCACACATTTAGAGGCATGTGCCAGATAGTTTCATGGACCGACCACCTTGGAGGATGCATTACCTAGCCATTGGGTCTCCTATTTGGCACACGTGGACCTTCTTGGGATTCTCTTGACTTAAGGATATAATTGACATGATTTTAGGTGGAGGCTACACATTGGAGACCTCACATATGACCATTGGAGTTTATTTTAGGTTAGTTGTCTAGTCTTGAGGGATTTTACTCATTTCTTGTTGGGACATTTCACCTTGGAGAGCTACACATCCAACTTGGAGAAGATCTACGAGGCTTTCATTGATTACTTCGAGGATTTGGTTGTGGATCTATCCACTTGGAGGCCTTTGGAGGATAGACGTTGCACCTTGAACTAGTCTTCTTCCCTCTTTGATGGAGACATCCCACTCTTTTGAGTCTTTTTTTGTTGGATTTTTGTACATGAGGCTTGACCACATCATTATTTTATGTATTGTTGGTTAGTTGGTTGGAGGAATTAATTCTTTTCTCCTCCCTAGGCTAGATCTGGGCATCTCACATGAGATATTATTATTCTATTCTAAAGGAAGTTGAGCTAGATTCTATATAAAGAGTATCCCTTCCTCATTTGTACTCATGATTGGATCTTTGGAGCTTCCACTCCTTCGATCTTAATTTGCATATCTTTATTAGAACATATGTGATGTATAAGGGATCTTTCTTTGTGGGATTTGGTGTCAATTCTTGAAGCTCTTCTATCTTGGTTTCTATTTGGTGCACAAATATGGATTGTGAGTGCTCAAGTATTCTACAAGATAACAAGATCGATCCATTCAAGGGTGAAGTCTACCACTTGGAAGGAAGACGTTTTGGGGTAACTCCTCTCCTTCTTCATTTGTTAGTTTTGAAAATATTTGATTTCTCATTTTGTCTATCCATCTAGGAACCATAGAAAGGGTATTTAGTATGTTTATCAAGTTATAATTGATCATGTCGGTAAAGGTTCTCCCTTGGGGACCCCTTCTTGTAGGGCCTTGGTCTTCATTGTTTATCTTAATTAGATAGGAGACTATTTTGTCATTTGTCTCTAGTTTCCTCATCCTAATCCTTAGATAAAATAGACCAATTTGGAAATATGATGGTGGGATGGCATACCTTGGTGATGACTCTCCTCTCTGTATAGTTGGCCATGGTAGAGTATTTATTAGATTCCTTGATGGAAAAGTAAACGAGATCAATGGAGTTTTTCATGTTCTATGTCTAGAAAGAAACCTACTAATAGTATTGATGGAAATTACCACCAAATTAAACCCACAATCACAAAGTTTTAAACACTCCGTCGTAGTCAATATTCGACTTCTTTTCTGGCCTCAGATCAACATGAACATGCACTTAAATTTTCCTTTTTCTATAGTGCTGAATTGTGTTGTCATAGATAACTCTGTGTAGAATTACCACTACATGGATATACCTCTGCACATGGAAGCATCAACAACCAATGCTGACAAAATTTGTCGTGAAAAATTTTGCACAAAATTTAGCAAACAATCCAGGTGTGTCGCCGTTTACTCTGCATGTGAAATCCTGCAACAATACTAACTTGTCGCAGATATTTACGGGTTGTTCCACTGCACAATATCATGATTGTCTGTTCCCGTGAAGACAAATACTTAGGAAATATTCTTTTAAACAAAATTTTAGAACTTATTGAAATTAACTACACATGATCTTCTTACAATCACATAAACTGGTCACTCTACCAAGATAGCTTATACATAGAGTTTAAAAATTCAAATACACAACGCAACAACACCACACACTTTGTTCTTTCTTTTTATCAATGAAGGAGTAAATTTATAGAATAAATCTCTTTCCTTCTTGGTCTCTTGGACCTGTGCAATCCACACTTTTACACATTCAATCTCACACACTCACTCACCTCTGACCTTTATAAAGAATTCAATATATCTCAATCCCTCAGATAACTCACAAACAAATGAATCTCGAGTTATATTAACAAATTCCTAAACTAGATATCTGTTCCTATTATTTAACAATAGAATTAACACCTATGAAAAACAACTCGATATCTAATCAAACAAACTCAACGAAAATGTCTTCTAGAGACATTTCGTAATTATTATAGATATAATAAAAGAAATTAGAAAACCCACTCCCTTGGTAAATGTCTTTGATCCTTCATATCAATTGTATAACTTGTTGTCAGATGCTCTTGCATCAAACTCTCAGGGAAGAAAATAACTATTCATCAAGTCTTCAAGGTATGCACCATACTTGGAAATTTCAGTTGTTGTCATCCAAGTAGCATCCTCTGTTGGTTGAACTTTCCATTTGACCAAGTACTGGAAATATTCCTTTTCTCTGGTTTTCTTCAGTAGTTTCATATCCAATATTGTCTCAATCTCTTTTTGCACTGCTTTGGGTAGTTTTTATTTCCATCCTATGGTATGATCTCCATCACTTGCATGTTCATTTTTTGAAACATCCCTTGTCTCCTTGAAGGGATAAAAATATGCAACATTAAAGATTGGAGAAATTCCAACACCACTTGGCAATTCTATTTCATTGGCATTAGAAAAAAAAATTCCTTAAAATTTTACATGATCTAATATTTTAAAGATTTAATATGTTATAAGTCCCTACATGAAACTTATCTTTCCTCAAATATGCCATGACGAAATCCCCAACCTCAAAATCCACTGGTCTTCTCTTCATGTCTGCTCTCTACTTATACTTGTGGTTTCTCTCTTGCAATTTCTACTTGACCCTTTCCTGCAGCTCTTGTATACTCATTGCAAAATCCTCATCATAAACACTTCTTAATTCCCGCTTTCCCAAATTCCTTAACTCATAAACTCCCCTAGGATGCATTCCATACAAAATTTGAAATGGACTCATCCTTGTGCTTGTATTTGGTGAGTCATTATATACAAACTTAGCTTGAGCAAGCATATGATCCCACTACCTAGGGTTCTCATTCACAAGGCTTCTCAAAATGTTTCCTAGATTTCTATTTACTACCTCGGTCTGTCCATCAGTCTGTGGATGACAAGTTGATCTAAAATTGAGATTAGTACTAATATTTTTCCACAAGGTTCTCCAAAAGTGTCCCACAAATCTAGTGTCTTTGTCAGAAACTATACTTTTGGGTAAACCATGTAGCCTTACAACCTCTTTAAAGAACAAATTTGCAACATTTGTCGCATCACTAGTCTTGGTACAAGCAATGAAATGATCCATTTTTGAAAATATATCTACCACAACATAGATTGAATCATTAACTTTATTTGTTCTTGGCAATCCCAACACAAAATCCATACTCATTGCATCCCATGGCTTGCTTGGAATGGGTAGTGGCTGATACAACCTTGTATTCTGACTTCTCCCTTTAGCATGCTGACAAATTTTGCACTTCGCCACAAACTTCTTCACTTTATTTTGCATACTTGGCCAATAATAAAAATAATTTACCTGAGAAAAGGTTCTATCTTATCCAAAATGTCCCGAAAATCCTCCATTGCGTTTTTCTTTGATCAAATTCTCCCTCATTTAACACTTTGGTATGCATAATTTATTGTTCTTAAACAACAGTCCATCCTGTATCATATAGTCCAACCATCGACTTCTATTACTAGCAATGGGATTTTCACAAGTTGCATAAGCATCCTTGAAATCTGCGCCATCTTGATACATTTCTTTTAAACCATCAAATCCTAAAGTGCTAACTTGAAATTCTTGCAAAATTAAATTAATTCTACTCAAAGCATTAACAACCTTATTAGTCTTACCACTTGTGTGTTTAATCACAAAGGTAAACTTCTGCAGAAATTCAACCCACTTGGCATGTCTTTGATTCAATTTTGGTTGACTACTTATAAATTGTAATGCATGATTGTCACTGTACAGAAGAAATTCCTTGGGCATGAGGTAGTGCCTCCACTTCTTAAGTGCTTAAACAATTGCATAAAATTCCTTGGCATAAGAGGAATATTTCTATTTTGATTCATTTAAATTCTCACTAAAATATGCAATTGGTCTTTTCTCCTAACTTAAGACAACTCCTATTGCGGTCCCACTAGCATCAGTCTCAACTTGACAAAATTTATGGCAAAGCTAACACAAGCTTTTCAATAATATTTTTCTTCATTAGTTTAAAATTTCTACCAGCTTCTTCAGTCCACTTGAATGTTTGTTTGGTTTCTTTGATAGTTTCTACAATAGGTGCACATATCTGACTGAAACTTCTAATGAAATTTATATAAAAATTGCAAGTCCATGGAAAATTATTACCTCAAATGCAATTCTCGGGGTTGTCTAATTCACAATTGCTTGAAATTTTTCTGGGTCCATCTTCAAACCTATTTCTTCAGATACTAAAAATCCCAAATATATGAGCTCCCTCTTCATAAAACTGCATTTCTTCAAATTTATTAGCAGTTTTTCCTTATGTAGGGTACTCAAAACCATCTTGAGATTCCTTAAATGTTCCTCTTTTTTCTGACTATAGATTGTGATGTCATCTAGATAGACTATCAAAAACTTTCCAATAAATTCCCTTAAGACCTTATTCATTAACCTCATAAATGTACTAGGAGCATTTGTGAGACTAGAAGACATCACCAAGGGTTCAACACTTTAAAAATGCACCAACAAAACCCTAACTACCGACCCTTTCGAAAACACCTGCAAAGCAGGTGAAGTCTCACCCGAGGTAGAGGTAGGGAGGGTTACAGGACTCAGGTGTCTGTAACCAATCTGGGACATAGATATGTGATTACAACACTTCACAGAGTACTTTAATAACACTTAGGAGATGATATGAATTAGTTCATTAGCTTCATTAACATCGCAGAATGAAACCCTAAGATAGATCAATGCAATAATAGTAAAGATTAAGTACTTCAACCACTTAGCACATACCCATGAGTTATATCTAGCATTCATTCATAAATCACAAGTAAAGCACTAAGCAACATTAGATCTATCCAACATAGATAATAAGAAAATCACTAAGCAGATTCAGAATATAAACAACACATCATAAAGCACATCAAAAGACACAAGATATACGTGGTTCACCCCAGTGTGGGGCTACGCCCATCAACTGCTTCGTCTTATTTATTATTCTTCAATTCTCTTACATTCATCCACTCATGTGCACTAAGCCATAAATCCAAGCTTCACCGAGGACATGAGATCTGTGCACTGAGTGCTAGATCCTCCTTCCCAAAACTAGATCACAGCACAAAGCCAACTTCTCTATTGAGAACATAGCCTTACATACACAATCTTTTGCACAAAGCAACTCAAAACTACTTGCACTTAGCCTTGCAAGCTATCTTTTGCTTCTCTACTTCTACCATACATTCTTATCTATTTATACTTTTACATTTCCTTACAAAAAGGAATAAACATGAGTAAACCCATGGGCCAACATCCCATAACCCATTACAAAAACCCTAGCGAAGCCCTTGTTGGGTCCACTTAGCCCGCAAAACAAGTGAGATCCACGATCTTAGCTCCACCATGGCGCTCCATCTTTGATCCTCGCGTTGAAGTACAAAAGGTGGTCCAAACTTGACCAAGGTTTCCTCAAAACTTGGTCGAGGGTCAACATGCCCCTAACACTCACCTATGACTCGTCCCGAGTCACTTAGATATAGGCAGTGTTGCTTCGAAGGGCTCAAGCTTCACTCGAGCTGCTTCGCCTGAGCCTCCTGCTCAATGAACTCTTGGATTTTATGTGCTGTAACATGACCTTCCAGGTGCTATTCCACTGTCGCAACCACTTGGTCCAGTTGCGAGCCTTTTCCTTCAATTTCTTCAAACACCTTCCAGGCCTCATCCTGCATAGGTTGCAGCTTCTGCGCGACTTCCATTACTCTGCCCTGTATGGTAGTAATCTGTTTCTATACCGCACATTGCTCTTGTGATATTTTCATTATCTCGATTGCAATGAGTAGCTTCATCTGTGCCTGTACTGATAGCACTTGCAGTTGTGCCTCCTGTAATTGCGCTTCTAGTTTCCTTAGTTCTAGATCTTCTGTGAGGTGTTCATAAGTTTGCGTGCTTCTATCACTCAGTTTTTTGCATTCGTAGGTGAGGGCTTTGATCCTTCCAACTGCGTTCTTAGTGACTTCCTCCCTTTGATCACGCACCTCCTGTGAAGTGCTCGACAGTGCTTGAATCTCCAACTCTGTTATCCTCGCTTGAAGCTTCTAGATGGCCTCAACGAGCTCCACCACTTGAATCTAAACCGATTCTTGTTCCTCCTGTGCCAAGCTTGGGATAGAGCGAAGTGCTTTATTCACCACTTCTTTGACCGTAGTCTGCTTCACGAGAAACTGGTCCTTTTCTCTCTGTATCTTCACTTTTTCCTCCTTGAGCATCACCCAAAAGTCATCTTTCTTATTTTCATAGGCGGTTACGCATTACCGGGCAACTCATAGTTTCTCTAAGACTTCCTCTTTCTCTTACTTCAGGGATCCTATAGCCTTCTCCTCTTCTTCTTGGAATTTCTGAAGTCGAGCCTCTGTCGCATCTGCAAGTCTTCTTAATTGGGCAGGCTCATCTCCCAATTCTGCAACCTATGACAAAGAAGGCACAGTGGGTAATGCACGGCTCAAATGAATGGCTTGTTGTATTTCCTTTAGTTCCTTCTCAACCCTTTCATACAACTCCTCCTCCTTCACTCCATATATATGTAGTATATCCTATGAAGCATCCTCCATGGCTTCGTGGACTAGACTAATATCATCTTCTGTGAGTGTGGCCTCCATCTGGGGCTTACTAGCTCTCGTCTTCTTTCTTCTTGAAGGTTTCTGCGGTGAAATCTTCCTCTTCTGTGGTGTTTCAGTAGGGGGATCTTTCGGTGGTGTAGCTTCACCTTCTCCTTTATTTTCTCCTTCATCCCCTCCTCCTTTTCCATCTTCTTGGTATTCTCCTCCTCCTCCTCCTCCCGTGGGTGAGCTAGATCCATTTTCTTCAGAGGCGCTGTCCTCCTCATGATTCACTATATTCTGGAATTCCTCCTTTTTCTTTTTCTTCTCCGCATTGGACTTTCCAGCATGCTCGACCTAGGTGACCAAGGGGCTTCCTATGATGTTAAGGTCAGAGAGTTCTGCATCATCGACCAGTACAAGGAACTCCTCTGGCCACTCCTTCGTGATCTGCTCCATGTTGTCGTCTGTTAGCTTGTATTATGATTGCAACTCTTCCTTTCTCTCAACTCTGCGCACAATGATATATATAAAATTCCAATCTACATGGAACTTCGCAAAAGGTCGGTACTGGTGCAAGGTGCGTGGTGTCATGCGTGGAAAGGCTTCAATGATAACCTTCAGTTGCTGATAATAGGCATGGAGCACAACATTCGACTACCATTTCTTCGACATATCGTTGGTGTACCACAAGGTAGAGAACCTAGAGGCCAACGACTCCAAGGGTTGTATCTCTGGGAAGGTGGCTCATTCAGGCATTTTCCAAGTGACAAATGTGATCAACACAAGAAACCATTTGAAGTGGAACTCATATCCCTGATCCCGAGCTTCGCGATAGTCTTTCTCGAGTTCGTTGACGAGGTAACTCGCCCAATTCATTTGCATGCCCTCCACACACTTTCTTGTGAGGTCCACCATGAACCCGGTGACCTTTGTGGGGCGGTTCTTTCTTACAAGTTTGTTAGCTATGAGTTGGCAAGTGAGGCGCACTATGCCATCCTGGATAGAGGCTACCTTGTAGCCTCGCTTTCCCTTTTCAACTTCGCCATATGCTTCCTTAATGCGCCATGTTAGGGAGCGATCCGAGGCCTTTGTTGGGTAAAATTTTTGAGGGTCAAGTCCCTTCATGCTTAATCCTGTAATCAAGTGGATCAACACCGAATCCATAGTAAACTGCTAGTCGAGCCACATGTATCCTCCATGGTAGAACAACAAGAGGATTTTAACATAAGTGTTAACCTCCTGGTGGTGGTCAAAATGGGGAATCTTCATCATGTTGATCATAGTGGACTGTGCCAGCTCCTTAATCCATGGCTGGGAGATAATGCGAGGCATCTTCCCAGTTGAATTCGTCAAGTATCTGTGGGGCGCTAGCATAGTGTAGTTATTTCTATCTCCAAGGTTGAAGTCATTGTTCTTTAGTAACGGGATCTGTCCCAACTGGATTTCAACTACATGTATTCCCTTCAGGATGTACACGGTGATCAGGGTGTAATCATAGTCTCATGGAATGCTATCGCGATTAGCTGAAACATCCAACGGTGGGATATAGTCTGGTAAAATCGACGGGATCTTCTTTGCATTAGCCAGATCACTGCAATGCTTACTTCCTTGTTCAATTGCGGGGTTGGTACGGCCAGAACGTCGTCCAGTCAAAGGGGAAGCCTACAGTCCCATGGTCGATGATACCTGGACACCTTCAGACATAGCTTTATCAGCCATAAACTTCTTAAGAACCTTCTCGATGGACTTCTCTAACTCAGTGCGTTCGCCTGACATTCTCACTTTTAAATAGACGGTTCGGGGTAGGCGAAAAAATAGGCGGGGTAGACAAATGGATGGCGATGTCTAGCTTCTGAAATCACATTTTGACGCACAATTAGTTCTTTGATAGCTCTGTTAATCACGGGTGGAAAAAAGTGGTCCCGATGTAGCGACCAATGGGTTAAATAAGTGAGTGTCATAACAGATTCCTCCAACGGGTAAGGTTTCTTCCATCAGTGTGAATCTGTCCTTAATGGCACGGTCTCAACATCCCAAAAGTGGTCCATCCACCCATAAATGAGTTTTCTAGCCGTTCCAGAGTGTCGTTCTAACGGGTGGGGTGCCTCCAACAGTCATATAGTTTCATCAGGGCGAAGTCCCATTCTGCGCGATTCTGCTGTTCCGATGAGGTTCAAATCCTGCAAACCTGCCTTGTGCGAAGTCATGTTCTCTGTAACTCCCTGTAGCTTTTCCAACTTGGATTTCTTCTTACTGAGTTTCCTTGCCTTCTTTCCTATGATTTGAGTCTCTCTAACTATTTTTGGAATTCTCTTTCCATTTTTATCCTTATCTTCTCCTAGTATAGTGACTTCGCATTGTTGATGTGCTCTCAAAGGGTTCAAAGTTAATACCTCTTATTTTATTAATTCTAGGGTGGGTATACTTCTTTCTTGCATGGATAGGCCCTTCAAACCTTCTTGCATTCTTTCAATCTTGCTAGCTAATT
>ML810279.1:12013-31275 GCA_009831015.1 Picea engelmannii
AACCCAAAACTACTTGCACTTAGCCTTGCAAGCTATCTTCCGCTTCTCTACTTCTACCACACATTCTTATCTATTTATACTTTTACATTTCCTTACAAAAAGGCCTAAACATGAGTAAACCCATGGGCCGACATCCCATAACCCATTACAAAAACCCTAGCGAACCCCTTGCTGGGTCCACTTAGCCAGCAAAACAAGTGAGATCCACGATCTTAGCTCCGCCATGGCACTCCATCTTCGATCCTCGCGTCAAAGTACAAAAGGTGGTCCAAACCTAACCAAGGTTTCCTCAAAACTTGGTCGAGGGACAACACATACAGTCCACTATTAGCCTTGAAAGAAATTTTCCATTCATCCCTTTCTCTAATTCTAATTTGGTGATATCCACTCTTTAAATCAATCTTTGAAAAATATTTTGAACCACTCAAACAATCCATCAAATCATCTATGCGAGGGAATGAAAATATATACCTTATGGTAATTTTGTTGATTACTCTGGAGTCAGTGCACATGCCCCATCCACCATCCTTCTTTGGGCTGAGTACTATTGGTACAACACATGGACCCAAACTCTTCTTCACCAATCCTTTATCTAACAGCTCTTGTACGTGTCTTTTAATCTCTTCATTCTCTTATGGGGTCATTCTATAGGATGATTTATTAGGAAAACTTGCTCTAGGGATTAAATCAATGTGATAGATAATACTTCTCACATGAGGTAAAGTATTTGGTAAGTCGTCCACTATAATATCAAAAATTTTATCAAGCATAACTTTAACTATTGTAGGTAAATCATCCGGATTTCTATTAGTGAGTATTTCCTTTGGCTTACTAATTACAAAAAAATGTATCTCTTCTCCTTTCTTGACTTCTTTCAACAACTCCTTCCCACTTATCAACAATACACTTGGCCCATTTTTGTAGATTTTAACCTTGTACAATATTTTACTGCAAACAATTTTTTAATAAAAGAACAAAAAATATACAATGACAAATACACATATTACACAGAGATTTTCCCCTGGAAACCCAAATCGGGAAAACCAACATATTCTATATTCATTCATAGTGATACATTGTTTACAATACAATATACATATAGGAGCCAAATACATCCAAAACCCTAACCCAATGACTTGGATTAGTCAACAACCCTAATTCCTTAACCAAAAATAGAAAACCATCGGTAAAAAACCATGTGCCAAAAAACTGCCCAACAATGGACATGAAAATTGAGGTGCCACGAAAAAATGAGGAAACAATGTGACACGTTTCTTGAAGATTTTTTTATTTATTGAGGGTGATGCCCTCGAACCCCCACACAGGGGGCTATCACCCCCTTGCAACCCCCCTACGCGCCCGACACAACATAGCAGATACTAGAGCTAGTCGTGCAAAGACTATAACACATACCCAACATTCTCCCACTTGTTGTTTTCTTTGCATACAGGGGGTTACAGGGTTACATAGTCAACAATCTAGGGCAACAATGCCCATGGATGCTCTACACCAAGAGACTTTCTCAGTGCTCATAGATTTTGTTAATGAATCTGCAACATGCTTCAAAGTGTCCACCTTCATTAACAACACTTTCTTTTCTTCAACCATGTCTCTCACAAAGTGATATTGAATATTAATATGCTTTGTCTTTGAATGATAATCTGGGTTCTTCGCTAGAAAAATTGCACTCAGATTGTCACAATATATCCTTACAACTTGTTGTACCAACCCAATACCTAAACACAATATTTGTAACCATACTGCTTCCTTACTTGCATGAGTGGCTGCCATGTATTTAGCTTATGTAGTTGAAAGTGCCACTAAAACCTGTCTTTTGCTCGTCCAACTGATTTCTCCTCCAAATAGGTTAAACACACACCTGCTTGTAGATATCCTATGATCCATATCTCCATCCCAGTCTGCATCCACAAATCCATGTATGTCCAACACTCTATCCAATCCTAGTCTTCCTTGGTAGCAGAATCCATAGCTAGCAGTGCCACACAAATACATGAAAACCCTTTTTACTGTTGTCTAATGCTCCTTCCCTCGTTTTGACATATACTTGCTCAAAACTCCCACTGCATGTGCAATGTATGATCTAGTATAGACCATTGCATACATCAAACTACCAACTGCACTTGCATATGGAACACAAGACATGTCCTCATCCTCTTCCCGTTTCTTGGGACACTCATCCAAAAATAATTTTACACCAACATGAATAGGGACCTTGACCGGTTTACATTCTTGCATATTAAACCTCTACAATATTGTGTTGACATATTTTCTCTGATTTAACCAGATTTTCCTCTTTTTCCAATCTCTTTTAATTTCCATGCCCAAAATGAAATTTAAAGCACCGAGATCCTTCATGTCAAATTTAGAGGACAACTGAGTTTTCACATACTGGATAATTTCCTTGTTGTTTCCTATCAACAACATGTCATCCACATACAAGACCAAATAAATCAAATGATCACCAATTAATTTAAAATACACACAATGATCCTCTTTGCTTCTTGTGAAGCCAAGTCCCAACATATAAGTATCAAATTTTTGATACCACATCCTTGGTGATTGTTTTAAACCATACATGGACTTTTCATATTGTAGACCAACTCCTTCTTTCCCTTCACAACAAAGCCTTATGGCTGCTTCATATATATTTCTTCTTCCAGATCCCCATGTAGGAATGTTGTCTTCACATCCATCTATTCTACTTCAAAATCAAATGCAGTAGAAACAGATAACAAAAATATTATAGAAGTTAACTTGGAAACAGGAGAAAAAATCTCACCAAAATCAATTCCCTCAACTTGGGAATAACCCTTTGCTACTAACCAAGCTTTGTATTTATCCACTTTTCCTTCTGCATTCAATTTCTTTTTAAATAGCCATTTGCTTCCAATGGAATTTCTTCCATTCGACAACTCCACTAGATCCCAAGCCCCATTCTTATCCAAGGCTGTCATTTCTTCATCCATGGCCCTTTTCCAAAGCTTTCCATCCTCTGAATCCACTGCCTCCCTGATAGTTCTAGGACCATAATCAGTAATACAAAAAAAAAAATTGAATGGAAATCAGATGGAGTGTACCATTCTGGTAGCCTTCTTTCTCGAACTAATATCCTCAATACTAGAGTATGAGGATCTTCTTCTTTTGATTCCTGTTCTTTTGTAGAGTTTGATTCATCATCCTTTAAATCAAAATCCATTTTCTCTGGTTCTTCCTAACTTGGTAGGACTTCATCTTTAACAAAATCCTTCATTTCTCTAAATACCACATCTTGGCTATACACAATCTTCTTAGTTTCTAGGTTCCAAAGGTTATAAATTTTGAGACCATCTTTATACCCAATAAATATACACTTTTCAACCTTCTTATCTAGCTTACTCATGTTTTCCTTTGGAACATGAACATAGGCCTCATAGCCAAATACCTTGAGATGTGTGAGAGAAGGTTTCTTACCAATCCATACCTCTTGTGGAGTCTTGTCATCCAACGCCGATGAGGGTGATATATTGACTAGGTAACATGCAGTACCTATTGCCTTTGCCAATAATTATTTCCCTAACCTGACACCACTGAGAATGCACCTTACTTTTTCCATCAACTTCATGTTCATCCTTTCTGCAACTCCATTTTTCTGAGGTGTATATGGAGTAGTCATTTTCCTTGCTATACTTCACTTCTTATAGAATTCTTCAAATACATTCCCACATAATTCTCCACTGTATCTGTCCTCAACACATTAATTATTTTCTTTGTTTGATTCTTAATAAGAGCCTTAAACTATTTAAACCTATCAAAGACTTCATATTTTTTCCTGAGGAAATATATCCAAGTATTCCTTGAGAAGTCATCTATAAATGAGACATAGTACACATATTTTCCCAATGATAGAACCGACACAGGCCCAAACACATCATTGTGAACTAGCTGTAAAATTCCTTTTTCCCTCGTTGCACCAGAGGGGAATCTTACCCAATTATGCTTCCCATATACACAATGTTCACAGAAATCACAATCCAAAGAGCATTTAGAAATACCTTCAACCATACCTTTATCGTGTAGTAGTCGAAGACCCTTTTCTCTTATATACCTTAGTATTTGATGCCAAAACATACCATTTTATCCATAGACTATAGGAGTTCTTTCTTCTTCACCTCCAATCTTAGGAACAATGGAACTATTACACCCATCACTAATAGTGCTTTCTTGCAACTTATACAGAGTTCCAAATTGAACTCCCTTCAACAACACCATTGCTCCTTGAACCATCCTGCATGTTTCCTTTTCAAATATTATTTTTACCTCTGCATCATCCATTTTCTTACATAAATCAAATTTCTGGCCAATCCTGGGATGTTAAGAACACCAGGTAGTGTTCTAATCCTTCCTGCTATGAGCCTCAACTTGACTTTTCCTCGACCTATGATTCTGTTTTTCGAGTCATCACCTAGGAAAAAATTACCTCAATCATAACTTTCATATTCATAGAACCACTCCCTGTGGGGAGTCATATGAAAGGATGCACCTGAGTCAAGAAACCATGCCTCATTATCTACATGTGTGCTTGAAGAAGCCAAGTACAAATACCCTCCTTCTTCCTTGGAGGTATTTTCTTCTGTAGAAGGATATTCTTCATATCCCTTCTTTTTCTCAACTTTGGATCTACATTGCTTCTTGTAGTGCCCTTCATTTCCACATCTCCAACATATCTTTAAAAAATTTACGGGAGACTTAAATATTCCCTTATACTTAGATCTCCCACTCGAGGGATTAGATATATTTCTTTCTTGGGAGCGTCCTCTTGCAAATAATGCATCTGTGCTCTGTCCTTCCATGTTCTTCTGTCTCATCTCCTCTAAAAACAAGGATGATACCACTTCATCACACTTCAAGGAAGTTGTATTACTACCTATGGCCACGACCAGACTATCCCACGAGTCTGGTAAAGATCACAATAAACTAATACACTTATCTTCATCTGAAATTTTAATCTCAACAAATACTAACCGACTTACCACAGTATTGAAGGCGTTCAAATGATCTGCCACCGAGTCTCCATCTCTCATCCTCAAGTTGTACAACTTCTGTCTCAGGAATAGTTTATTTACTAGGGACTTAGTCTGATACAACTTCTCCAACTTATCCAATAAATATTTGGTTGTAGCTTCCTCTAACACATTTAGTAATACTGAATCTGAGAGACACAGTCAGATTGTGCTCTTCATCTTATGATTCAACTTTTTCCAGTCATCTGCTAAAGTTTCTGTAGGTCCAGTACCTGGATACACTGCGATGCACTGATCTCTATCCACCAATAGATCTTCCATATTTGGCTTCCACAACTCAAAATTTTTCCCATTAAACTTCTCAATCTTCATTTTCAAACTGTTCGCCATTTCTTTTCACCTAGAAAATCAATATCGTAGATCTCCCACTGTAATAGGAATTATCATAGTCTCGAGCCAAACCCTTGACCACAAAGGCATCCCCCTGAAGCCAACAAAGATCTGATACCAAATGTAGATTTTAACCTTGTACAACATTTTACTGCAAACAAATTTTCAATAAAAGAACATAAAATATACAATGGCAAATACACACATTACACATAGATTTTTCCCCTGGAAACATAAACTGGGAAAACCAACATATTCTATATTCATTCATAGTGATACATTGTTTAAAATACAATATACATATAGGAGCCAGTGATATCCAAAAACCTAACCCAATGACCTAGATTAGTCAACAACCCTAATTCCTTAACCGGAAATAGAAAACCATCGGCAAAAAACCATGTGCCGAAAAACCGCCCAACAATGGAGACGAAAATCAAGGCAAAAATGTGACATGTTTCTCGATGATTTTTTTTTCTTAGGGACGCTGCCCCCAAGCTCCCACGCAAGGGAACTATCACCCCCCGACAACCCCTGAAGGGGGATTCTAGTGGCCCCCTTGTGCACTAGAAAAAATGTAGCAAACACTAGAGCTAGTCGTGCAAAGACTATAACACATACCCAATAAATTTCTTCCTTGTCCGTCTCATCCTTCAAAGGTAACAACACATGATTTTTCCCATTATTTTTGAGAGAATACATGTTCCTTCTACCATCATGGAAGGCTTTCCTATTATATTTCCATGACCTTCCCAACAAAATATGACAGACATCCATGGGAATTATATCACATAACACGTCATCCTTGTAACTACCAATCTGGAATTCCACTTTACAGTCTTCATTCACCAAAATATAATTTCCCTTTGCAACCAAAACACTCTGTAGGGAGTGGGATGTACTAGCCTCTGCAATCCCAATTTATCTACCATCTCCATGGAAACAAAATTGTTTGTGCTACCACTACCAATGACAATTTTACAACACTTACCTCTTAACTTACATATAGTCCTGAACAAACTTTTCCTTTGAGTTGGTTCATGAACCTCCTTTTCTACCTTAACAAAAAATCTCTTCAACAACAATGATTCCCCTACCTTTGGAGATTCTTCTTTTTCTACTGCATTCACATCTTCTTCCTTTGTTTATGAAACATGTGCATTCCTCTTATTTTCTTCCTTGTTCTTTGGATAGTCCCATGACATGTGTCCTATTTTACTACATGTATAACATCTCATTTCTTTGCCTCTTCCTTTGCCTCTTGAGAAAAAGATTTCGCCTCTTGATTCTCCTCCTCTTGGTGATTGGATACTTGAACTTCCTACATCTTCTTTTGAAGGTTTAAATCTTCCTCTGTTATATTGTCAATTGCCTCTTGCTAGACTCCTTCATCTCTTTCTCTGGCTTTGCTTTCTAGTCAACTTCTCTTCTACCTTCAAAGATTCTTGGTATGCATCTTCAAAAGTTCTCAGGGACAAAAGGATGATTTCTTATCTCAAACCATTTATGTATCTAGTAACCTTCTCAACATCTTCCTCAATGTGACCATCTCTAATGTTGATCCAGATTTAGGAGCGGAACAAAATGATTAACATACTGAATACAATAAACATAGATATATTAAGAACAACACAGATATCCAGTGAACAATATCTTCTATTGAATAAATGAAATAAGATGAAACTGTAAAACAAAAAAATGGAAACCCTTGCTCGAATGGTGGTAGCTATCTTTGAGAAGAGATGTGGCTGCTACACACATTTGTTTGAGAATAATGATTAAAATGAGGCTCCAAAGGACTTTTTAACATTACTCATGAATGCGAAAACCCTAGACATCCAAAACAATAACCCTAGGAGATGAAACACCAAAAGTTATGTGGGCCCCTATGGGTAAGTTGGTACCTCAACTTCCCAGGGTTGTAACTTTTGCATACGACCTCCGTTTTAGGTGCGTGATAGCCCATTGGAAAGGTATTTTTGAGAAATACACATTACGCTATCAAACTTTGAATCCGTCTATAGTTCGACTGTGGATATCCTAAAAATATTGTTTAGGTCCCCAAAACGACCCTGGAAGTACAAAAAGATGTGTTGACATGAAAACATACAAAATAAGCCACTTGGATTAGGTGGGAGGCCACTAGTAAGCACCTAGAAGATGTGTAGGGGTTAAGACAACCCCAAAAGTGTAGAACCCACAATTACAAAGAAGTACAAAATACCTTTTTGAATTAAAAACTGTCAAGAGGAGCTAGTTGGAATAGGTGGGTGGCCACCAATATCCACTTGGATCCGTCCTCCCCCCTTAGAAAACAATGGTCTCCATTGCGTTGAGTTCCTCCATCAAGCGAGGAAACTTTTGCTAAATTTGGCTTTGAGTGAGTCGCTTTACTTGATGGAGGAGGTGCCTTGCCTTGATAACCCAATAAAGATGGATCCTATGTTGGCGAGTACCCTTGACCTATGTGTCCACTATCTGATCAGTGGATGCATGTTCCATGCAACCAGGGTTGAGCTCTGTTGGTGTCAGCTATTCTGCGATCTCTAAGGTTTCCAATAATGGTGGAAAATATGGCCGAAGGAGGTCCACATTGAACAGTGGGTGCAAGCCAAGGAAGGGTGGAGTGTTGAGCTCAAAATAATTGCTACCCATATCCTTGGTGATGGTGTAGGGCCCATAGTGAAGTGGGAGGAGATTCCGATGAGGCCTTGTAAAACGATCCTTCTACAAATGTAACCAGACCTTGTCTCCAACCTGAAGCTAGTGTGGTACCCTCTATTGATCATGGCATTGTTTGTACTCAACATTGTCTTTCTACAAAATCTCATGGATTTGTTGGTGGATTTGCTGAATCTGCTCAATGAATATGGTGTCTTTGTCGGTATCAGATTAAACATGGGAAGAGTCTGTCTGTGTGGTTGCAAGAGGTATTGAAAAATCAATGGGACCCAAGGGCTGGAATCCCAGTCCCACCCGAAATGGGATATGGACAGTGGAGCTATGGAGAGCCCAATTGTAAATGTGCTGAACATAGGGTAGACTCTGATCCCATGTACATGGATGCTTAGAGTTGTACATGCATAGGATGTGCACAATTATCCGATTGACGACCTCTGTTTGGTCATCTATTTGGGGGTGGAAAGCAGTGGATTTAGTGAGCTTGGTGTCCAATAGTGACTAGAAACTCTACCAAAATGTGCTGAGGAACCTGTTGTCCCGGTTGAAGATGATGGTCTGTGGTATCCCAAAATGGACACACACTCGTTCGAAGAAGATCTTGGAAGTATCTGCCGCTGTGATGTTCTTCTTGCAGGTTGTGAGGATGGCCATATTCGAAAATCGATCAATGACCACAAATACACAATCATTGCCTTGCTTGGTGGTCGAAAGGCCAAACATGTAATCCATCGAGATGGATTCCCAAGGATTATTAGGGGTAGGAATAGGGGTGTACAATCCTTTCTTCTTGATGGATGGCTTGGCAATGGAATAGGTAGTGCAAGATATGATATACTTGCTGGCGTCCTATCAAAGTTTTGGGCAACAAAAATGTTTCTGGAGAACATCCACAATTTTCTCCACAACAAAATGTCCTACCATTCGACTGTAGTGGGATTCACAAATAAGATTTGCACGCTCGCTTGAAAGAACATATATATGACCCAGATGGAATAATAGTTTGTCCTGAATGTACAAATCAGTGACAATTGTTCTTGTACCCAAGAGATGATAGGTGGTGGCAAAGTCTGTATCTTGTTGATAAAGTTGGGACCACTCAGATGCCTCATGTGCATAGGAATGGAGCACAGTGGTGAGTGCAACCATGGGAGATCGACTGAGGTAGTCATCGACACAATTTTTGCTCCTTGTCTTATACTTGATGTTGAGATGGAACTGCTGCAGGTAGGTGGACAACTTCTGATGGCGGTCATTCTGCAAATTCCCCTGTGTCTGTATGAATTGTAGAGGCTTGTGATCAGTGTGGATGATCGTCTTCTTTCCCAGAATGTAATGTTTTCATTGACGACATGCTTGTACAATGTGATACATTTCCTTGTCATAGGTGGGGTATTTTCAAACAATATCTGAGAGTGTCTCACTATGGTATGCCATCGGATGACCGTGTTGAGTGAGAACTATGCCTACAACATAGTCAAATGCATCAGTCTCAATATCAAATGCTTGTTGTAGATCGGGCAAGGAGAGTACTGGAGATGAGCACAAGAGATGCTTCAAATCATCAAATGATCGTTGTTGTTACTTCCCCCACATGAAATTTTCCCTACCACCGCCCTTGGTCACGTGGTTGAGGGCCCATGCAATATTGGAGAATCCCAACACAAACCGTTGATAGAAGTTGGCTAGTCCCAAGAAGCTTTGAAGCTCAGTTAGTGTGGTTGGGGCTGGCCAGTCACAAATGAATTGGATATTAGTGGGATCAACATGTACCCCATGCTCATCAACAATGAATCCCAAGTATTGGACACTGTTCATGCCAAAGGATCTTTTTTCCAGGTTGGCATATAGCTTGTGTTGCCACAGAGTGCTCAAAACCTGCTGAATATGCCGTATGTTTTCCTCCCAAGTTCTACTAAAGATGAGGATGTCATCCAAATATACCACCACAAAAGAGTTGGTGAAGGGTCTCGATACATCATCCATCAACCTCATGAAAGTGGCTGGTGCATTTGTTAATCCAAAGGGCATGACCAACCATTCAAAGAGAACTTCTTTAGATTTTAAAGTTGTCTTCCATATGTTAGTTGGTTCGATGAGAACCTGGGGGCAACCAGACTTTATGTCAATCTTTCTGAATAAATTTCCCCCCTTGATTTGGTCAAGAAGTTCATCAATCCTGGGAATTAGGTATCGATTCTTGATTGTGATTTTGTTTAATGCTCTGTAATCAATGCATAGTCGCTAGGTCCCATCCTTATTATGCACCAGTACAATCGGGCTTCCAAAAGGGGAGGAACTGGGTCTGATGTGCCCCTTTTGAAGAAGCTCTTTGATCTGACACTTGATTTCGTCATTTTCCTTCAGCGAGCGACGATAGACTGGTCCATTAGGCAGAGGTGCACAAAGGGTTAGATAAATTGGATGCTTGACTTGGCAATGCATCGGTACCCTGATAGGTGAGGAGAATATGTCTCTATACTCTTCCACGATCCTGTCCACTTTCTTTTGCTGCAAAGAGAGGATTTATGTAGACGCCACAGATGTGGTGGCGACCTTATGATTACTGTGAGAATGAATCACAAAGAAGATTAACTTCCTGGTCTATGAAATGACCTTACTACATTTCTTAGTAGAGATTAAAAAAATAGTGGTAGGCCCCGCTACCTTTGGTATCCAGTATAATTGTCTACCCAAAGTAATAATAACACTACGGGGTCTAGAATCATACTCAACATGATTCTTCCACAAATATGGTTGTCCTAAAATAACATCACAAACTTCAAGGGGAGAAATATCACACAATACCTCGTCTTTGAAAGGCTTGATGTTGTAGGGAAGACGACACTATTGGTTGACACAAATATATCTTCCTTGGTGAAGCCAACCAATGGTGTAGGGTTGCAGGTGTGGTGTCGTCGAAAGGTCCAAACACTTGATGATCTCTGTTGAGATCAGGTTCTTTTGACTTCTTCTATCGACAATGAAATGAAGCGGAGCCCCCTTTACCCACATATGTGAGTGAAAAAGGAGTTCCCATTCCTTTGGTTCTTCTGGTTCGCGCTTGGTTGGAATTTGGTGGTAGTGACAGTTGCATTGGGTATAGCATCAATAATATGATTCCCTCCTTCTGGATTTGATTTGGAGTTAGAATCGGCCTCTAATTTGGAAGCCTTCAACTTTCCCACGAGTGACTGCTTGGAGTGACATTCTTTAGTGTTGTGCCAAGGGATTTTATGGTATTCACACCATTTTCCCATGTCCTTCTTTGTCTTCTAATTTCCCTTCTTGTGTTGCGGCTTGGATTGGTTTTCCTGAGAGTGGCCATATTTTCTTTGTCCCTTGCTGTGTGGGTTGGGGCCGTCTTTTCCCTGCTAAAGCTGTGAGGAGTTTGCGGATCCAAACTCTCACCTCTTTTGCTTCAATTTATGCTCGATATTGACAACATATCTATAAGCCATACCCAATGAGGTAATGCCTAGAAAATCCATTTATGTTTGAATATATCTATGCAAACAACCATGGTATTTGAGCACCAGATGTCACTTAGAGTGTTTGATACCCAATTTAGTGTGCAGGGTATGAAAAATATTGGTGAAATATGGTAATGTCTGGTCCCTTTCTTGACGCAGGGTGGTCCATTTGTTGTACTGGTCCTCGTAGCTTCCAAGATGGTAGTATTATTCTTTAATGGCATCCTGGAAGGAATCCCATGTAGGGGCAACCACACATATTTCATATTCCTCTATGGCCCTTTCCTCAGAGTAAGTATCTCACTAGTCCTTAACATGGGGGATGACCTTGAGGAGTGCAAAAGTAATATTTTCCCTATCGAAAAAATTGTGGACCGAAAAATACCCTTCGAATAGATTCAACCATTTATCTAGAAAATCCGCTTCTATCAGTCCTTCAAATAATGTAATATCAAAATTTACATGTACCTTGAAGGGGGTTGCATGGTCACTTGATGAAGATGCATCTCCCGTGGGCAGCCGCCGAAGGATCTGTGCAAAATTGTCCATCATTTTGTTCCTTTGTCGCGCAAGGGATTCCTCGAGATTTTTTTTAAAAGGATCTCCTTCTCCATCATCTTTCTTTTTGTCCTCCATGGTTGTTGTCGGGATCGACGTAGCCGATATTGCAATGGCTTGATTGGTTCGAGTCCCAACTTCTTGTACCCAGATCTTGTCGGGGACATGCACAAAGAAAAGTAAATGAAGAGTAGACTGCTATGATACCATTGATCCAGATTTAGGAGAGAAATGTACTAATTAACAAAAAGAATACAATAAACATAGAGATATGAAGAAAATCACAGATATCCAATGAACAAGATCTTCTATTGAATAAATTTTAGCATCCTTTATTAGCATACTTTGCATGAGTTATCAAATTTTCTTAAAAGGTTCACCATATTTTGAGCCCAACTACTCTTCCAACCTTATATCTGGGAGACTTCACCGTATATACTATAGAGATAAAAGTTATGGCCTCAAATCTTATGCATGGGTACCATATGTAGACATTAAAGTCATCCAACAATGAATATTTTGCACCAAAGTCCATCCCAACACCACATAAACACCAAGGAATGCCAAAATATCTCCAAAATTATACAATAGAGGTTGTTATGAATTTACTCACTGCTGTAGCAATTTTATATGAATTCTTGAGTGTGGAATTTTGAAAAACACTTGGACTGTAGGCGATTTCACACTGTTTGACTGCCCAATTTGTTGTTATGGTATTTTAGATGGATTCTTGAAGTGTTTTAGATGGTTGGAATAGATTTCATGTTCCCTCACTGTTCTCTTTCATCACATAAAATATAAATGACAACAGACATAATGGGAACCAAACTCACAATCATTGAATAAGGGAAACATAGCAGAAAAATTGCACTTGTTTATTAGCAACAATACTCACATATTTGGGCCTGTTATACAATGGTGATGGATCATCTAGCTACCAGGAGAAGTGATATCTGTTGTTGTTGTAATAACTATTAGAATCACGATTTGAGTTGTCAAGGGATTTTTGTGCCTTCCTCTACATGTAAAATGTGCCCAGCAAGGCTCATGGCCTCACTCACACATAAGCATCACTCACACATAAGATATACACAGAGACAGATTTTCATGAGGAAACCCATAAAGGGAGAAAACTTCTTCTTCTTAGAAATGATAGGCAATCTTTTAAGTTATGTACATCATCTATAATTGAGCACCAACTCAATGTGAAGCTACTACCTCTGTTTTACAAGCTCCAACTTGTTTGAGAGCACCAACTCTCTGGTTTCTCTAGTACCCACTAGAAGGAAGCAACATCTCCCTAAGTGTTCTAGCACCAACTGGATGGAAGCACCAACTTCCAGTCACACAGGCACCAACCTGTATAACAGAGAACAACTGTTCTCCCTCGCACCACCTTGCCACCCTAGTTTTTCTGGATGCAACCAGATGGAAGCTACAACTCCCTGTGTTCAAGCACCCACTTGAAACTCTGAGGACAACAATCCTCCCTAGCACCTCCTTACCACCCTAAAATATCAATAAATGATTGAATAACCAACAACACAGATAATTCGATTCTTACCACTTCTTCTCTGTTCTATAAATCTGGTCTTCTTCTGATTGTTCTACAATTCTTCTCTTCCTCTGTCTGTTCTACAATTCTGCTCTGCCTCAAGCTATTCTGCAATTCTGCTCTTGCTTCTTTCTATTCCTCATATGTTACTCATCTCTGAGTTTTATCTCACACTGCGCATACTGTCGGTCTCACACTGCGCATACTATAATTTTCCCTTTCTTACAGTTCAACTCATTTTTCATTCAGAATGACCAACATTGCACAATCATCTCATATCTTATTTTATTCACACATGCCTCATCAACTGAATCACCAACGGATCAAGAATCATGAATCAGTTTTGCTAATTGAATCATAACTGATCAATTAACTGTGGGGTGAAACATTAGCCCTTCGATCATATTCAAATTCACCAGCACCATTGGATTACAAGAAACAAAATGTCTTTTGCATTTCGTATTTCGGCAATTTGCGATTTTGCATGTCACAAATTCCTGTTGCGAAGCATCTCGACTCTCCAAGTCGCGATCCTCGAAATGGATCCAGATCAACAGTCCACAAAACTTCATAATCTGATCCCTTCTTTTCCTAATCGAATGACTGATGGGATTTCAATGTTTTTCCCTTCGAGTCTTCAAGACTCACAATAGTCCCTTTCAGCATTTCGCGATTTCGCATGTTGCGAATTCCTGAAACTCCATGTTGCGATCCCCAAAACTCCATGTTGCAATTTCGCATTTCAACAACTATTGTGATGAGATATCTTGACTCTCCATGTCGCAATCCCTAAAACTCTGAAACTCCGTGTCGCAATCCCCGAAACTCCATGTCGCAATCCCCGAAACTCCATGTCGCAATTTCACATTTTGGCATTTTGTGATTTCTGTGGTGAAGTGTTTCGACACTCCAACTCCTGGTAACCAAAGCCTGCACCAAAATGTGTTTTTTGCATTTCGACATTTCGACATTCCTATGGTGAAGTGTTTCAACACTCCAACTCCCAGTATCAGGAACTCCAAAATGGAGTTATTTCCCAGTTTGCAAAACTCTTTGTTGATGTGCCTGTTTTGGGATTTCGACGTTTCGCATTTCGCGACTTCGGGAATCCTGTGATGAAGAGTCTCGAATCTTGACTCCTCCAACTCCCGGTATCTAGAACTCTGAAATGGAGTTATTTCCCGGTTTGCGAAACTCTTTGTTGATGTGCCTATTTCAGGATTTCGGCGTTTCGCATTTCGCGACTTCGGGACTCCTGTGATGAAGAGTCTCGACTCTTGACTCCTCCAACTCCCAGTATCTGAAACTTCGATTTCCTGGTCTGCGAAACTCTGAAATGGAGTCTTTGACATGCTCTGATCTATTGCATTTCGGGATTTTCTTTCGTGAGTTGCTTCCTTGACTCCTGGAGTTTACGGTTCTGATCTTTCCATGCGATCATCGTTGCGCTACTGGTATTTCCACTTTCTCTTGCTCATCATCATCAGGCTGAGCTTGCCATTAATGAAAAACAAATACTCTACCTTCTGTCTGCCTGTAATAAATATGCCAACAATCTCCCCCTTTGGTATTGATGGCAACCCCTTGAAGAACACCCTTCTGTCTGCCCGTAATAAATATGCCAACAATCTCCCCCTTTGGCATTGATGGAAACCCCTTGAAGAACATCCAACTATACCACTGTAGAATCCTTGACATTTCCACACTTTCTCCCCCTTTGACATCAATGTCAAAGAAGAAACACACTCCCCCTGAGCTGTTGCAGTACATACTCCCCCTGTCAACTATGAGCAGCTTAGAAATACAACAGATATTCAATAAGTACTCCCCCTGACCAGGTGAACAGATTAGACGAAAGAAGTTATAACCCCCAACTTTTAACAAAGATATCCAAAAGGGGTCACTGCTAACGGTTTAGTAAAGATATCAGCTATATGTTCTATGGAAGGAATATAATTCATCTAAACAATACTGTTTGTAACTTGTTCTCTGAGAAAATGGTATTTTATTGGTATGTGCTTGGATTTTGAATGAAGTATAGGATTCTTAGAGAGACTTATGGCACTGGTGTTATCACAATGAAGTGGAATGGGATCAGTGTAAGTTACCTTCAAATCTGCAAGAGTTTGTATCATCCATAGAATCTGAGTGCAACAGGTAGCAGGAACAATGTACTCTGCTTCTGTGGTTGATAAGGAAATAGATCCTTTCTTTTTACTAAGCCATGCTACTAATGAGTCACCCAGGAAGAATGCTCCTCCACTGGTGCTTTTTATCTCATCAACACAGTTTGCCCAATCTTCATTTGAATAAGCAGTTAACTGAAAATTATGATTTCTGGGATACCATAGACCATAAGTCATTATTCCCTTCAAGTATTTGAATATCCTTGTGACAACTACCAAATGACTTTGTTTAGGAGCAGACTGATAATGACCTACCATTCCAACAACTTGCATTATATCAGGACGGGATGTTGTGATGTATAGAAGACTATCTATCATAGAGAGATATGTCCTTTTCTCAACATCTAGTGAAATATCATCTTTACTGAGCTTGCAACCAACCACTATAGGTGTGCTAACAGGAGAGGAATCCTCCATTTAAAATTTCTTCAACATCTCTTTCAAATATTTTTCTTGAGAGATAAATATTCTTGCAGAACTCTAATTTACTTGTAAACCAAGAAAACATGACAGTTCTCCTATCATGGACATCTCAAATTATGTTTGCATAGAGTTAGCAAACCATTGGACAGATGATTCATTAGTACAGCCAAAAATAATATCATCTACATAAACCAAAATAAATAGTAAATTATCACCTCCAGACTTAATGTAAAGGTTGCTGTCAACAATACCTTTCTTGAACCCTTTGTCTTGTAAAAATTTGTCCAGTCTATAATACCAAGCTCGTGGTGCTTGTTTCAGTCCATATAAGGCCTTCTTCAGCTTGCAAACATAATTAGGATTATCTTTCAATGAGAATCCTTCAGGTTCCTCCATATATACTTCTTCCTCTAGATCTCCATTAAGAAATGCTGACTTAACATCCATCTGATAAACTTTAAAGTTCTTATGAAATGAATAAGCAAGAAACATTCTGATGGCTTCCAATCTTGCCACTGGTGCAAAAGTTTCATCAAAGTCCCGACCTTCAACTTGTGCATACCCTTTATTGACCAATTTGGCTTTATTTCTAACAACTTGTCCTTTTTCATTCATTTTATTCTTGAACACCCATTTGGAACCTATTGCATTCTTATCTTTAGGTCTAGGGACAAGCTCCCAAGTATTGTTCTTCTCAATCTGATCAAGCTCTTCATTCATTGCTCTAACCTAATCATCATGTTGGCTGGCTTCATCCAAATTTTTAGGTTCAGTCATAGATAAAAAAGCAACATGACATTGTTCTGAGTCTTTAATCAATTTCCTTCTTGTCTGAACTCCTTTATTTATATCTCCAATTATCTGACTTTCAGGATGATTCTTTCTAACAATTCTGAGAGATGATTTTGCTTCTTTCTGCTGATTTGTGTCAGCTTGAGTATTCGTATCTTCATCTGATTCATATTCTTCCCTTTCTGATCCTTGGACCTATTCATCTTCATCTTCAACTATATCTTCTGTGCTTGGTTCACCACTGCTTACATTTCTGACCAGGATTTCTTCATCAAATTTTATGTCTATACA
The DNA here is from genome assembly GCA_009831015.1 of Picea engelmannii. Lineage (NCBI taxonomy): Eukaryota > Viridiplantae > Streptophyta > Pinopsida > Pinales > Pinaceae > Picea > Picea engelmannii. Next base: position 29,382 of record ML810279.1, read on the forward strand.
ATCAACCCATTTATGCAGTCTCTTATTGTAACATCTGTACCCTTTACTATTTGTAGCATAACCCAAGAAGATACCTTCATCAGCCCTGTCATCATATTTGCCAATATTTTCATCATTGTTCTTGATATAACATTTACTCCTAAAGAATTTGAAATGCTTGATTGAAGCAGGTCTTCCAAACAATAGTTCATAAGGAGTCTTGTCACTGTGTGGCCTGAGATGAGATTTATTAAGGATATGAACAGTTGTATGAATTGCTTCTACCCAATATGTCTGAGGTATGTTCCTTTCATTCATCATTGATCATACCATTTGTTGTACTGATCTATTCTGCCTCTCAACAACTCCATTTTGCTGTGGAGTCCTTGGAATTGTGTGCTCTCTTTTGATCCCATGTTTATCACAAAACTCTTTGAAGTTCCATGAACTAAACTCTCCTCCTCTATCAGACCTTACTGCCTTTAATCTTTTTCCTGTTTGATTCTCAGTCAGAGCCTTAAACACTTTGAATTTTTCAAATGCTTCATATTTTTCCTTCAAAAAGGCAACCCATGTTAGTCTAGAATAATCAACATAAAATAATTTTCTTTTCCTATACCTTCTTTCCTTGATGGTCCACATAAATCCATATGTACTAACTGGAGAGGTTTTTCTGTTGAAGGAACGTTTTTAGATTTGAACTGAGTGCGAGTAAGCTTTCCTATCTGATAGGGTTTACAAACAGAGTCATATGGCTTTGATATCTTCGGAAGATGTTTTTCTGCCCCATTGTTTCTGAGCTTGATTATATGATCAAAATTTAGGTGTCCAAGTTTCCTATGCCATAACCAACTTTCATCATACTTGCTTAAGTGAAATTATTCTTTTTCTTCTTTTAACACATAGACATTGTTTTCTGTTCTTATCCCTTTTGCAACTAGCTGTACTGAATTCACAGATTTTATTCTACAATATTTAGAGGTAAACACAACTTCACATCCTCGGTCACAGACTTGACTGACACTAAGTAGATTATGTTTCATACCTTCTACAAACAACACATCTTGAGCTTTCCCTTTGCCATTACTCAAACTTACCATTCCTTTACCTTTTATTTTTCCTGGTGCATCGTTTCCAAAAGTTACATTCCCTGATTTTCTTTCGCTTAGAGTTAGAAACTTACTTTTGTCTCCAGTCATATGTTTGGAACATCCACTGTCAATATACCAGGGATTATTTTGTCTTTGGGATGATAACACTAGTCCACACTTGTCATCTTCTTTCTTCTTCCAAACCTTGACATTTTCAGCAGTGGGGATCAAATCTAGTTTGTAATTCCTTAAGCGACAGTCTGCAGCTTTATGTCCATAATTATGCCAGTTGTAACATTCTGGTTCACTGAATAACAAATCATAACGATTGTTATGCTCATAACTGTTGTTGTGTTTCACCTGTGTCCTTCCAGTCATCACATGATTTATAGTTTGTGATTGTTTGTTGCTTGGTTGTCTCAATATTTGTAGTGGTAGATAATTATTCCTTGAAAAACTTGATTGCTCATATCTAAATCTTAAAGAACAGTTTATAGCTCTGTGACCAAAATTAGAGAAGAAAAAACAATAACCATAGAAAAAACCTCTGTACCTTGAAAAAGTATGTCTTCTTTGAGGAGGTCGATTTCTTTCATGCAGATAATCTGTCTGATCTACAGATTCAGTTTTGGTACTTTTTCTTTCATTCCTTCTTGGTGGCTGATTTTCTTTCTTTGTTTTTGTAGAGTGATTGTTGTCAATGTTTGAGGATTTGACAAACTTGATAGGTTCTGTATTACTTGGATGATCACTACTTGATCCTTCTTCATACCCCAATCCAGCTTTCAACTTTGGGTTTCTTTGCTGATTTAGAATGGAGGTTA
>ML810279.1:31325-45624 GCA_009831015.1 Picea engelmannii
TGTTTGAGGATTTGACAAACTTGATAGGTTCTGTATTACTTGGATGATCACTACTTGATCCTTCTTCATACCCCAATCCAGCTTTCAACTTTGGGTTTCTTTGCTGATTTAGAATGGAGGTTAATCCTTCTGAGGCTTTAATAGTTGGCAGATTTTGGTGATACAATCCCTTAAACTTCTCCATTTCTTTTCTGGTTTTTACTATTTCTTCTTCTAAGGATTCACACCTCACTTTCTTCTCTGACAATTGTTGTTTCAGTATGTCTTCTATTTTCTTTGCCTCTTCTAATTCCACTTTCAGCAGGGCAAAGTCTTCATCAGGTTGTTTATTGTCTTTCTCGAACTGTATCAGCCATTGTTTTTGCTTTCTGTTCTTAATTCCGAGTCTGTCAATCTCTTCCAGTGCACTGATTAGTTCTCCTTCCATATCAACCACAACTTCTCCATCATTATCATCACTGCCTATGATTTTATTATCATAATCCTCTTTGGCCATAAGCATGAAGTCATTTACCTTATCTTCACAGGAAGAGTCACTATCGGTGTCTTCTGAGGAATTGTCATTATTTGCACACAAACTTTTCTTCTTACTATATTTCTTGAATTTGTACTTCTTTTCATCATCAAAGTTCTGGTCCTTTTTCTAATGGGGACACTTAGATGAAAAATGACCTATCTTACGACAGTTAAAGCATTTGAAGGGCAACTTGCCTTGATATTTTCCTGATCCTTTCTTTAACCTTCTCACAAATTTGGCCTCAATATCATCTAATTCTGAATCAGTATTCTTGTCTTCTTTAAACGATGCTTCTCTAGTAATGTATTTATCTTTGCTAATTCTCATTTCATATGCAGTTAAAGTTCCTAGAAGTTGATCAATGGACAAAGTTTTAAGATCATTTAGTTCTTTTATTGAAGAGACTTTTGGATTAAATTTATCAAGCAAAGATCTTAAAATCTTCTGAACTAAGAGTGATTCTTCAAACTTCTCACCAAGACCCTTCATGGTATTCACAAGTTATTCAACTCTTAAAAATTACTTGCTAACTGTTTCATCTTCATTGATCAAAATCTGGACCAGGGGTCAAAATTTAGCTCAAAAATCAAAGTTCTCGGAATTGCCTCAAAATGAACGAGAGCGTAGCCCTTGTTGTCACGAACCCAATGCAACTCATTTGGGTTCAAATGGACATCGGGAGCGAGAGATATCATGATCTGTTCGAATCGTCAAACAGGTAAAAAATTTGTGCTGACTGTACAGTCCGTATAGGCCGACGTGACAGAGGTCGTACGATGACGTGGCAGCAGCCGTACGGTGACATGTCAGTTGATGACATGGCAGTTTCATACTGGCAGATGTGGGCGAATGGTGTTTCGACACGTGGTAGTTTTTGGTTTGTGGTTTGGTGCCACGTGGCCCAGTCATGGGCTGCCACGTGGCACTGTTGTATTGGTTGATAGTTCAAAATATTATGGACTCCGTGGGGTTTGAACCATGGAACTCCCCACGCGCATGTAAAGCATTAACAAAGTCCGCCCTGCCAATGCGCCATATCATATGCCTTGTGTAATATATGGTTTGATATTTATTTGAATTGAATTAATGTTTCATATGGCGGGGGGTCGGGTTGGGGCTTAGCCCCAGCCCGTGGTTGTATCATATACCATACGACCCATTATACATATGGAGAATGCGTGCGCCGATTTCACATGGAGTCCAACCCCGGTCGCATGCACCATATATCATATGACCTCAATATAATGTGCACGCGCATATTTCATTGGCGTCTAGCTCTTGGATTCGGGTGTTAATACATATGACCCCGATTTTATATGTGACCACAAATGGAGAGCACGTGGGAGTTTGGTGTTGGTTTCAAATGGTTGGTTTTTTGCGCTGACATGTGTCGCGCCCACAAAAAAACTTGGAACGTAGCCTTTTGCACGTTAAGGTGAGGTCACATGGACCCATATGCCCAACGACTTGGCGGTTGGGGGTTTTAGTTTTGTTAACCGTCCTACAGTTTGCACCGTTATGTGGTTGTGCCCAGTGCTGGGTTTAAGCACACGTTTTGGAGCGTGTTCTTGGTTAGAGCACACAGAGGTGCGTTTTGGCAAACCAGAGACAACAAGCTTGAAGGAAGAGAATGGCAGGAGGCCTATCTTCTTCATTTTTTGGCCGAATGAGGTGCCGTAAAAGCCCAGCTAGGGGTTTTTGGACGTTCTGAATCCATTGGCACTATTTTCAAAGGCATTTGAAGACTTATTTTACATGTTTTTAACCATTTAAGTTTCAGAGAGCTCCAGGAAGCTTGAAGCCCTCATTATTTGAGGTCATGCTCATATGAGCCTATGTTTGTTTTCTGTGATTGAATAATCATTTTTGACTAATTATTATGCTCTGAACACTTTGGGATAGGTTTCAGATCCATTTGAGGACTTTTATAGGTGTTTTTTCCAATGAGAAGCTCAGGGAAGCTTAAGGCCACATGTAGAAGAGGTCATGCTCGGATGAGCCATGATCCGTTTTCAGAGTTTTATTAGTCATTTTTGGGGTTTTTATGTATTCTGATCCCTATGGTACAGCCAAAATTTCCATTGGAGTTGAGAAGCATCTTGTAAAAGAATCTTTGACAAATTAATCCCAGAGAGCCAAGTCCATTAATGGAGGCTCAAGGAGATGTAGCCCGGAGAGGGGTGAACTCCTTTATCATGTTGTTCTTGTTGTGAGTTTGATGGTTTATTTGCTGCAAGTTATGTTGCCGTGTATTTATTTAAAGTACATATTTAACCATTTAAAAGAACATTTCCTCACACATGAACATTTAAAAGAAGAAGCATAAACTTGGCACATAATTCATCTTGCATATTTTAACACATGAAGCATGGTCCTGTAAAGTTTATTTTAATGAAGTAGAGGGTAATTGCATAGCATAACAAGTCAGCCTTCTATTTTCAGATCATTCATTCATCTTTAGTTGTTCAAACTTCAACCTAAATGTTTGAAGTTTGGCATCTTTTACTTTATGATTTCCTTCATAGTTGCTAATAAGTTTATCCCACATTTGTTTGGCAGTTTGAAGATGCATCACCTTTACAAACTCGGCTTCTACAAGTCCATTCAAGATCGCATTCATTCCCTTAGCATTAAAGCTAAATTCTAACTTATCATCCTTGGAAGCTAGCACAACAGGCTTTATGTATCCAGTCTCTACTACATCCCAAACATCAACACCTAAGGTCATTAGGTATGTTCTCATTCTAACCTTCCAAAAGGAAAAAATTGTTCCATCAAATAGAGGAGGCTTATTGGCTGAAGTCCCTTCATGACTTGTCATGTTTAAGCTTATAGATCTACCTTTAAATAAAAGTAACCTGCTCTGATACCAATTGTCTAAATTACTAAGACAACTGAGAGGGGGGGTGAATCAGTTGTTACTGTGCTTAAACAATTTTAATTCAATTAAACCATTTTTAATCTTTCTCCAAGTGACCATCAATATTATACTACATATGGACAACACAAATAATGATCATCACTCACACATAATATATACATAGAGACATATTTTCACGAGGAAACCCATAAGGGAGAAAACTCTTCTTCTTCAAAATGATAGGCAGTCTTTTAAGTTCTGTACATCATCTATAATTGAGCACCAACTCAATGTGAGGCTACCACCTCTGTTTTACAAGCTCCAACTTGTTTGAGAGCACCAACTCTTTGGTTTCTCTAGTACCCACTAGAAGGAAGCAACAACTCCCTAAGTGTTCCAGCACCAATTGGATGGAAGCACCAACTTCCAGTCACACAGGCACCAACCTGTATAATAGAGAACAACTGTTCTCCCTTGCACCACCCTGCCACCCTAGTTTTTCTGGCTGCAACCACATGGAAGCTACAACTCCCCGTGTTCAAGCACCCACTTGAACCTCTAAGGACAACAATCCTCCCTAGCACCTCCCTAGCACCCTGAAATATCAATAAATGATTGAATAACCAACAACACAGATAAATCGATTCTTACCACTTCTTCTCTATTTTGTAAATCTGGTCTGCTTTTGATTGTTCTGCAATTCTTCTCTTCCTTTGTCTGTTCTACAATTCTGCTCTACTTCAAGCTGTTCTACAATTCTGCTCTTGCTTCTGTCTATTTCTCATCTGTCACTCATCTCTGAGTTTTATCTCACACTACACATACTGTCGGTCTCACACTGCGCATACTGTAATTTTCCCTTTCTTACAGTTCAACTCATTTTTCATTCAAAATGACCAACGTTGCACAATTGTCTCATATCTTCTTGTATTCACACACACATCAGCAACTGAATCGCCAACCGATCAAGAATCATGAATCAATTTTTCTAACTGAATCGTAATTGATCAATTAACTGTGGGGTGAAACAGTAGCCCTCCGATCATATTCGAATTCACCTACACCATTGGATTACAAGAAACAAAATGTCTTTTGCATTTCATATTTCGGCAATTGACGATTTCACGTGTCGCGAATTCCTGTTGCGAAGCATCTCGACTCTCCAAGTCGCGATCCTCGAAATGGATCCAGATCAACGGTCCACAAAACTTCATAATCTGATTCCTTCTTTTCCTAATCAAACGGCTGACGAGATTTTGAATTTTTTCCCTTCGAGTCTTCAAGACTCACAATAGTCCCTTTCGACATTTTGCGATTTCGCATGTCGTGAATTCCTGAAACTCCATGTTGCGATCCCCGAAACTCCATGTTGCAATTTCACATTTCAGCATTTCGAGATTTTGGCAATTCTTGTGATGAGATATCTTGATGCTCCATGTCACAATCCCCAAAACTCCGAAACTCCATGTCGCGATCCTCGAAACTCCATGTCGCAATTTCGCATTTCGGCATTTCGCGATTTCTGTGGTGAAGTGTTTCGACACTCCAACTCCTGGTAATCGAAACCTACACCAAAAGGTGTTTTTTGCATTTCAACATTTCGAGATTTCGACATTCCTGTGGTGAAGTGTTTCGACACTCCAAATCCCAGTATCCGAAACTCTGAAATGGAGTTATTTCCCGGTCTGCGAAACTCTTTGTTGATGTGCCTGTTTCGAGATTTCAACGTTTCACATTTCGCGACTTCAGGACTCCTGTGATGAAGAGTCTCGAATCTTGACTCCTCCAACTCTCGGTATCCGAAACTCCGATTTCCCGGTCTGCAAAACTCAAAAATGGAGTCTTTGACATGCTCTGATCTGTCGCATTTCAGGATTTTTTTTCTGTGAGTTGATTCCTTGACTTCTAGAGTTTACGGTTCTGATCTTTCCATGCGAACATCGTTGCGTTGTTGGTCTTGCCACTTTCTCTTGTTCATCATCGTCAGACTGAGCTTGCCATCAATGAAAAACAAATACTCTTCCTTTTGTCTGCCCGTAATATATATGCCAACAATCTCCCCCTTTGGCATTGATGACAAAGCCTTGAAGAACATCCTTCTGTTTGCCAGTAATAAATATGCCAACATAGTATTCCATCCATTAAGAAAGGTAAGAAAAAGGTTAATGACGAGGACATGATTATTGGGAACAAAGGTCACAAGGTGTGCATATGTGAGTACATGGCCTTATAAAGAGTCCCACATCATCAATGAACTAGGGTCCTTAGGCATGAGCTATCATAGTGTCATCTCCAAAAAAGGGGAAAAGTTATCCAATTGTGAGAAATGGTTTAACATTGACCCATGCACGAAAGAGAGTGTGGTTAAATGATGTGTTGTAAGAAAATTCTAAAGTTGGAGGTAAGGAAATATCTAAAAGGTCTTCCCTATAAACATCATATTGCGAAATATTTTATTGTGTATTTCTCTTTAGAAAACTCTTCACTATTGCACCCACCACCTAATTAGATTGCCTAGTTTTAATAATAGGTCCAACAATTGATTCTTGGGTATCTAAACACTTAGCGCCACCAAACAAGATCTGATCAGATACTCCAAACCATAACCAAGAGATATTCCTAGCCAAAACGTAATCTGCTAGCTGCAGCAACTACAACTACAACTCTCCTCCAAACTTGCACACAAACTGGCTAACTGTAGTGTGCACAAGTGAGCTTTGCAGTTATGAGAATGTCTTCCAGAATGAAGGCTAGTCTCCTGTATTTATATTAATTCTGGCTAACTGCCTGGACCGACTTCTGATTCTGGGTGCCTATTTTCTTAGTATATAATATTTATTCTGGCTGACTTCTTCTCTTGGAGGCTAATAACCTAATACAAATTATCCTCTTGAGACAACTTGTCTTCTAGGGTTATTAGCCAACTCATTAGGGTTTCTTCTTGCTTCCCAGAATATTTTATTCTCATCAGGTTTACACATGGAGGTAAATACCTCCCGCAACTACCATAATATCAACAGATTTCACCCACTGTGATCAAGTTCAACCTAGAGGCTTTGGCTGAATGAACACCTCAAGGCATCTAGAAGGAAATGGAGCTAACTCCTCTCACAAGATAAGTAGCATAATCAGTACCAAGTGTTGGGTATAAATTGCAACAATGGTGTACACAATGTACTAATCTAATGGTTATGAATTAGATCCCGACAAAAATGAAAGTAGAACATGAAAACCATATCCTAAATATGCTTCACAAAGATTCAAACCCTAGTATATTCATGTGACAAGAAATAAAACCAAGAAATTACAACAATAGGCATGAACAAATAGATTGAAATAATGCAAAGATTATCTCCATAACAAATAGAAAGATTAAAGATATCACCTAGGGAGTAGACTTTTTGAATATGTGGCTCCAAAGCCTCCTTCTTGGGAGGGTCCATGAATTCCTTGATGTGTATATATCCTATCCTTGGTTGAGTGATCAAAACATAGGAAAAACTATCAAGAGGAAGGAGTCCTGAAGATATCTAGTGTGGTTTTGGCCGGATGTACCTACTATGGAAGAATGGATGGATGGAATGACCTCAGGTCTTTATTTATAGGAAAAGTAGTGGTTAAACACCCTTGACATGGTCATAAAATAGTTGTTGAATATGAAAAAATCAAGGCTAGGAATATCAACTAGAGTTTAGAAATTTCCATTGATAACTCAAAAATGCTGCTCCATTAGGTTTTTATGCCTCGAGGAGGAATTTCCAAGAGTCCCCGAAATGGTTTGGGATGCGACTTGCAACTGGGAATAAAACGAAAATTGAGACTTGGATTGAGGAACCTTTGTCTTTTTTGGATTCCTGGCATAGGATTTTAGCTAGAGCACCCCTCACTCCCAGTTCCAACCAATCATAAGTTGTTTTTTTCATCGCTTTCGATAACTAGTACTTTGCTCAATAAGAAGCAATGCAACATTTGGATTTAGGGGTCCAATTTATGAAACCATGCCTCGGGAACAGATGCACAATGTGGTCACCTAGTCCATGCCTAAAAAAACATGCAACATCTCATGGAACTCAAAAATGTTGCTCCGTTAGGGTTTTATGCCCTGAGGAGGAATTCCCAAGAGTCCCTGAAATGGTTTGGGACACATAGGAATTGATTCCCTACCCCAAGGAGGAGGGGGAAGGAATAAACCCGAGAAGCCCCGATGAACATGAAACAACCTGAGAAGCCCCACTAAATAGGAAAGGGGCTCCAAACATCTCAAATGAGCCAGTAGAATGGAGGCTCATACCAATGGCTCTACGAATAGTTGAATCAAGCCAATCAAATCTAAGGAATCACATTTGAGATTGGATCACTGGAGTATATTTGAATCTCAATAGTTCCATAATGAGTTGTATTTGAGCATGTGATCTACTACCAAGTATGATACAAATAATGACTCTCTCATCATACTAGTCCAAGGAAACCCATCAAGGAGGAGTATGGGGACCAACATACATAAAATTGCAGCTATATATATGGAATAAAACAATGAGGCTGGAACATGTGGGGGGATACATGAAGGGAAACCACTTCTTGAGGACTAATATTGCTAATACATGTCTAAAAAACTAACATAATCAACTAAATAAACCATTAAGTGTATGAATCTCCATCATGTCTCATAAATCACATGCAAGTATGATTCTAGGTGTAGTGGTCTGGGTGGACATATCTTGTCAAGAGTTATTAGTGCCCCTAGTCTTCTTAGCTTTACCCCCTTTGTCAACTCCTTTCCAACTTTGGTCAGGGAAAACTAGAACTATGTGGAAGATACATGGGTAGTACCCATCGGTTGGACAAGGATCAATACCAAATGAGGACTTGGAATGTAGGGCATAGGATGGATGGGAATATACAAGTACCATACATGGATCCCCAAGGTAACATTACATAAACTAAACATGGCCATCATGAGTGTTCTAACTAATACTAGATAGAGGGATAAGAAAGACACTTGAGCAAAAGGAGTCCTAAGAGGGGTGCAATAGGTGCCTCAATTTTTGTGCTATTTGACTATTGTACGAACTATAAATCAATGTTGTATAGTCCAAAAATCCAAATTGTACAGATACATTAAATGCTGGAGTATCCTTGTATTGGTTTGCATGCCTTCAATCTTCTTGAGAAGTGTGACCCCCTCCAACAATGTCTTATCACTTCTTCAACTCTCTTTCTTTATTAGTAAAATTGTTACATTTCATTGTAAGGCATCATGTGTACTGAGGGCTTGAGCCACCAAAAAGGAAACATACAAATAATATTTGTCTTATGAACAAGATATGGTACTATCCATTTTGAGGTTTGGCATAGAGATTGTTCTTATAGACTACACTACATTGCACCATAATATAAGCCCTACATTCCTTGCAAACCATGTAACACCATTCAAATTAGACACAATATTCTTGCGACGAATTAGCTATACTATAGACAAAAATTTTTCGTCGATAGTATAGCAAATTCGTTGCAAGATTATTTACATTTGTCTCTCTTGCGACATTATCGAATGATGCTTGGATTCTTTTCATATTTGGTTTATCAAATTGAAATTAAAATTTGATAATAGTATGAAGACCAGTGGGTTGAAGGAAATAGTGTTGATGTTAATGAAAAGTGACTCTACTTTGAGTCTAAGTGAAAAGAAATCGTAGGCCATTGAAGAAAGGTATATTCCTATTATAAAGAGGAAGTTAAGTGCGACCTAGAAGGCAGATTGAAAACATTACGGGTTAAATTTTTTTGATCAATGTATTGTCATATAAGCTGCATATCAATAAAAATTTAGCTGATTTACCAAAATAATTAATTTATGTATTTGCAAAAACGTTTTTATAAATATTTTTATTCACCAAATTTCATCTCATTTTTTAAATATCTCTGCCTTTCATTAATAAAGGAAATATGGAGATTCCATGTGCCTGTTCTGGCACCTTGAAGGTACAGGGTTTATGGGATAGATAAAAGTGGTTTATATTTTGTCATCTTTGATGAATGATAGGTTTATGGGTGTTGAGTATTTTGTCATATTTTCTCATAAACATGTTCATACAAAACATGTGTTTTTTTGGCTCCACAGTATGCTCACACGAAATGCATTGAGCGTTCGTCCCATAAAAAAAGAGGAGATTCCAAATGTGAATTGTGCTGTCAGGTTTCATGACTTTTTATTTGGCCATGTTTTTATTCTTACTATCAACAATTTCATATATATATATTCTTACTATCATTATTATACTCCACTAATATTCTAAACTGGAAATGCATTCATAATTATTTTTTCTGAACTGAAATGCTATGGATTTGAAATCACAGGAATACAAGGCGAGAAGGGTTGACTGAATGTCGAGAGGAGATTCGAACATCCAGACGAATCAGGTAAGTACCGAAATTCTGACTCTATCCATGATCATGCCACCTATGTTTTGGCCCTTGTTCCCACTGATATAATGATAATAGGGAATAATTTAGACTTAAGATCTTCATGCTATAGTTATATTCTCTAAAGGAAGTCTTTGAAATTTATTGACTAGGATTACCATTGTTAATTTATGGAGATATGTTTATTTGTTTAATTAGGATTACCTATCAAATGAAGAGATGTTTATTTGTTATATTTAGGTGACTTTGTTGAAGATGGGAACGGTTATAGTGAGTGTCGCTCTTGTGACGAAAACATAGTTCAATAGTGAGTGTCGCTCTTGCGACGAAAACACAGACGAAAATTTTCTTCCATCGCGAGAGCGACGAATACGGGATGTATTTAGATCTTAATTGAAAAAGTGAACTTTTTCTCTTGAAGTTTACGACGAAAGAGTACTTTCGTCGCAAGTAGTCGTCACAATTTTTTCAATATGTAGCAGTGCAACAGAGGACGGACACCTTCAATAACCACTCACATAACCAGATCAAAGATCAACACACTGATTTTTTCAGGTGGTAAAACCCTATGAGGAAACATCCATAGCCCCAACCAATGCGGCCACTTGTAGCAATTTATTAATGCAAAAGAAGATTACATAGAGATTTTACAAGACAGTTTCTCATAATTGATCATCAACAAATGACCCTCCATTTTCTTTAAATAGAGATCATGGACCAATCGAGTGCTAAGCCACAAATCAATGGACATTAATACCGAGGAGAATATGAACTATCAGATCACTCAATGTCGGGAACATATCGTTATCGTTGGATTTCCTAACTACAAATGCATACTAAAGAAAAACATTTTTACCTAATGACACATTAGACCAAGTAGATCTTAACTAACTTCTAAGTGTCTAAATATCCTAACATATACTTCTCAACACAACAAGAAAGCATGCATACAAAGACAATATTTATCTTGGAAACCCTTAAGCAACACCTAATAGATATCTATTAATCTTGGCCAAACTAGCCAAGACAAACAAACATTGGTCACTTTATATTACAATGCAAAGACATGCATGGCCTCAAAATAGCCATGCAAATACATGCATAGAGTGGAGATAGTCATGCAAAGACATGCAAAGACATGCATGATGTGGAGATAGTCACACAAGGACATGAAACTACATGTATGGACATGAAAAGACTTACATCAAATACCATGGGCTTGTAAATCACTTACGATAAACACAACAACCACTGAATCAATGACTATATGAATGAGTCAAGATTAACCCAATATTCCCCCCTTTAAACTTGATTTGGGATAAACACATACTCCTCTCAAATTTTATAAATCGGGTATTAAGACAGTGAACCATCAAACCATAGGTCTTACAACCATATGCCCATTTACATGTGATAAAATCAATCTCCATAAAAAATAATTACAATTGTATGCCCGATCACATGATGCTATGAAACATCAACCTATTTCATTGCTAGCATCCCTCCCGCTCCAAATACAATTACATATACCAAGTACTTATCTTACCACTGTATGCTTGAGCACACGATGCAAGAAGCATCTACCAACTTCTTTACTAGCATCTCTCCTTGCTCCAAATACAGTGAGCCAAAGCACTCATTCACCGAGTACTTCTTCCTTCCTGCACTTCCATCTATCCTCCACATCAATCAACTGTATGCGTGAGAAAATGATGCAAAAATCATCTACCAACTTCTTTACCAACATCCCTCCTTGCTCCAAATACAATGAGCCAATGCACACATTCATTGAGTACTTCATCTTTTCACCACGATTTTACCTATGCTCCATTTTCATGTGTCATTCACCATGGTTCATAAACCCATGAACCATCACTTCAATTTGTGTGCATATCTCTCTTGCACATGACACTCACTTTATCGACAATTTCATAAGCATTGATCTCAGCATCAAATCACTCTCATTGGACAATCTAGGTCTACCCATCTCTAATACCATGTGAAAAATTGAGAGAGAAATAACACAACAAATAAACATGCACATAAAGTCAATATTTATCCTAGAAACCCTTAACCGGGAGAACCAACACCTAATAGATATATATTAACTTTGGCCAAACTGTCCAAGCCAGGCCAACACCGACCACTTGAGGATTCTTACAATGGAGTATCTCAAGCCATTAAATATGCTTAATCAATTACAACCCTAATTCTTTTACTATAATTAGATTATAATGTAAAGACACGAATAACCTCAAAATAACCATGCAAAAATATACATAGAGTAAAAATAGTTATACAAAAACATGAAAAAAATAAAATAAAAAATAAAATAAATTATAATAATGCAAAAACATTTTTTATAATTAAATATGAATAAGATTGTACTTCATAAACTTTTCAAATTAGATATTAAATAACAAAACATAACATTGAAATCCCACTATTAATTTAATCATCACCTACAATTCTCTTCCATAATAAAATATGGATTTCATATAAAATGTTCAATTTATTTTTAATGTTTAAAGTTTAGATATTATTTTCTAAGTAAATCACTTCACATCTTCCTTGTACACAATTCATATTACATCAACATACCTATCAAACCAGAATTTTGACAATATAATGAGCCATGAAACATGGAGGTAGTTCTTGACCATAACCAAAGCCCAACAAAGAAACACAAGATTGTATTACAATATATAGATATTTAATTAATATATGGATTACAACTATCCGTTTAAGAAGCTATTTACCTTTATGAAAGAATAATGATTTAAAAAAATTAATATTAAAATATTAAACTTGCCATTATTCTGTTAAAGGTGTTCTTCAAGAGAAGGATTTTTTGTTTTTAATTGTTTGTGATTGGTTGGTATTTATCATTAGTTTTGCAAATCATGCCCTCCCATTATAATTTTCCAGCAACTTGATCCTTTGACTTTCCACACCATCATGTTCATTGACTTATGCAGTGACACCATATTCACCACCAACTCTTCTTTTATCACCATGGATCATTGATTGATAAACATGAGAGTGTGGTTAGGTTTCGATGCCTGTATAAAAAAAAAAAGAGGCTACCAAATTCTCTATCCTTAGATACAGAGATCAGGACGTTTTAATGTCGTAAAATCGAAACTCTCTTAGGGGGAATTCACTATTCAACAAGAAATATGATTTAAAAGATGCTCGAAGCTTGCTAGGGTTCAAAGGTTGTAAAGATGTGCTATTCTCAATTATTATAAGCTAAGAGGAGCATATGGACTGCATTGCATCTGGAGTGGTAGAGATTGATATCAATGTCTCTATTGGTATGTGTTTCTCACTCTT
The DNA here is from genome assembly GCA_009831015.1 of Picea engelmannii. NCBI lineage: Eukaryota > Viridiplantae > Streptophyta > Pinopsida > Pinales > Pinaceae > Picea > Picea engelmannii. The sequence continues at coordinate 44,462 of ML810279.1, forward strand.
TAACTTTTTGTCAAAATCTTATTTTTTTCCTTGTATTGGAGTTTGAATTGTAAATTGTTTCCATTAAACATAAAACTTGTTTATGAAGGGTTACTTCATAGTTTTATCAAGTTAAATTTCAATGGTTTTTGTTATGGAACTTAAGTTCACATATCATTCTACTTAAATTTCTCCACAACAAGTTTAGTGTATATGTATTCCTTAATAATTATAACATTATTAGGGTTTCAACAAGATAAAGACACAAGGAAAAAGAATTGTTTAAGTTGATGAAGAGATTCTTGCCAAAATTCCAAAGTCTAAAGCACGCCCACTCAACAAAAAAATAAGTTTACAAGCAATTTTTCATTGATTTTCATTCACGTGAAATTTTCATGTAATTTTCATTTTCATACATGTTCTCATCCATTTATGTAATTTTAAGAAAATGTAGATGGTGCACATGCTGCCTCACAAGTGAAAATATATGAACACATCATGTAGTTGTGCTCGTACTCTCCCATCAATAAAAGATAAATGTTTGACTTTAAACTAAGAAACATATCCACCAAGACTCAAATCCACAAGGAAGAGTTGGGGGAAAAACAAGTGGATGAGGAAAGGTGGCAGGGGTTTTACAAACACTAATAGTAAATGTCAACCTATCTTGGATGACAAAAAAAGATAGAGGTCTGAAGTGAAATAAATGGTATTCAAGAAAAAAATTCAAATACAGTTGTCTATAATGATTGTTTGAGATAGAAAAATTGTTGTAGCAAGAAAATCACTGAAGTTTAGAATCTTAAAACATCATCATATAAGATTGCACCTTGTAAGACTTTTCGAGTTTTTAGTTTTAACTTAATGATTTTTTTGTGTTGGGGTCACAAAAGTATAGTTTACCATGAGTTTACCATTCTCACATGATTACAAAATACTATAGATTTGTTAATATCTCCAAGGATGTAAAAGAAAGAAAAATATTGATTTGCAAAGACGTGTTAATGCACCCAATGCCTTAAATCTATGCACTATCCAATTTAATGTTGGGTATGTGCTATATTCTTTGCATGACCAAACCTAGTGTTTGTGTTGTGTCAGACACATGGAAGGGGGAGGGGGTTTGGGGGCACTTCCTCCGAATTTTGTTTTGGAGGTTTTTGCATCCATTTTTTAGCGGTTTT
>ML810279.1:85868-135102 GCA_009831015.1 Picea engelmannii
TTTTCTCCTGTTGTTAAAATGACTTCAATTAGGACTATTTTAAGTCTTGTGGTAGTAGAATATTTTCATATTGAACAGTTAGATGTAAAAACAACTTTTCTCCATGGGGATTTGGAGGAAGAGATTTATATGCAGCAACCACAGGGGTATGAGGTCAAAGGGAAGCAGAATTTGGTATGTAGGTTGAAGAAGATCTTGTATGGCCTAAAGAAAGCTCCAAGGCAGTGGTATCTGAAGTTTGACAGGTTTACGACAGAACATGGTTATAGTAGATATCATTATGATCATTGAGTTTATTTTAAAAGGCTAGAAAATGGAAGCTATATTATCTTGCTATTGTATGTAGATGACATGCTTGTTGCAGGGTCTAATATGGAGGATATAAATTTTCTCAAGAAGAAATTAGCCAATTCATTTGCGATGAAGGATTTAGGTGCTACAAAGAAAATCCCTGGCATGAAAATAACAAGAGACAGAAAGAATCGCAAATTGACATTGTCTCATGGTGAGTACATAGAGAAGGTGTTGGAGAGGTTTAGAATGCAGAATGAAAAACCAGTTAGTACACCTTTGGCCAGCCATTTCAAATTAACTAAGGAAATGTGTCCCAAGACACAGGAGGAGATAGAATACATGTCCAGGGTCCCATATTCATCAACAGTTAGCAACTTGATGTATGTAATGGTTTACACAAGACTAGATATTGCACATGCAGTGGGAGTTGTGAGCAGATATATGAACAATCTAGGTAAAGAACATTGGGAGGCAGTAAATTGGATTCTCAGATACTTGAGAGGCTCTGCTAATCATGCATTATGTTTTGGAGGTTTAGAAATTGTTCTACAAGGATATGTTGATTCAGATATGGCAGGTGATAAAGATAGCAGGAGGAGTACCAAAGGGTATGTGTTTACTATAGGTGGAACAACAGTAAGTTGGATTTCAAAAATGCAAAAGGTTGTTGCACTTTCAACAACAGAGGCAGAGTATGTTTTTGCTACAGAGGCTAGTAAAGAGATGATTTCGTTACAAAGTTTTATGGAGGAATTGGGAAAGAAGCATGAGAATAGCAAGTTGTATTGTGACAGTGAAAGTGCAATTCATCTTGCAAAGAACTCAACTTTCCATTCAAAGAATAAGCATATATAGTTGAGGTACCACTTCATACGATCTGCCTTGGAAGATGGACATTTGAAGTTGGAAAAGATACACACTAGCCAGAATTCTGCAGACATATTAACAAAGGGAGTAACTAGAGAGAAATTGAGTTCCTTCTCAGTTTCAGTTGGTCTTCAAGAATGAATATGAAGATGAGGAATTTTCCAAGTCTAAGAAGGTTCAGAGTCCAGCATATACAACAACGATGGAGTTGTTGAGATCAGTCTCCAAGTGGGAGATTGTTGGTTGTGGAGCCTGATTATCTTCCTGATTTAGAGGTCTTTTACTTTCAACCGTGTTTATACCCCATGAATTATTTACACCCCATAAGTATGTACACTCTTCCACACAGGGGAGTGCAGGGGGGGTACCCCCTCTGCGGGGTCTAGGAGCAAGCGGGCCCCTAGTGGGGGTTTGGGGGGGAATCCCCTGAAGGAAAAATTGCCTTGTAAAAGTATATTGTAATTTCATTGTAAATCTGGACCATTCATTATAAGGTCACAGATCTAACGATAGAAATTATGTTATTGTTTTTTTCCCTAGAAGGAAACCCTCTTTTATGAGGGAAATGTATTGCGGATATGTATGATGGAAAGTATTGTATTCTGAGAGAGGAGACTATGAGAGAAAGAAAAGGAAGTTACAATGGGTTTTGTTGTAGGTTGTATCCCTTCATTTGTTGGATAATAATAAACGAAGGATCTAGCAATTTCTCTAGTGGACGTAGTCTACACTGGGTGAACCATGTAAATCCGTGTCTCTCTTGTATTGTGTATCTTCTGTGTTTTGTTTCCGCATTTGTTTTATTTTATTGCTCCGCGGTCCTATTTTTATAACAAGTAGTATTGGTAAGGATGACTCTGGGATTTCTCACTATAGCAAACTACATGTCATGTTCCTTCCTGACTTCATTCAAGAGCTGCTTCCCACTCATGAGAAGTATGCTTGGGTTGTATTCTTCCTTCACCTTCTTATCCTCTATTGGCAACAACATGTGTGTTCAACCATTCTTCTCTAGGGTGTAGGTGTTTTTCCTCCCATCATGTATGAAATTTCTATCAAACTACCATGGTCTTCCCAGCAAAACATGACATAAATCCATGGGTATTACATCACATAAAATCTCATCTTTGTATCCCCCTATTTTAAATTCAACCTGGAATTGTTTACTTACCATTACCTGGTGTCCTTTTTGTAGCCATGATACTTTATATGGATTTGTATGTGCAGTAGTCTCCAACTCTAGTTTTTCCACCATCCCTGTGGATACTGGACTGTTAGTGCTTCGACTATCTATAATAACCTTGAAAACCCTATCCTTGGTCTTGCAAGAAGTCCTAAACAGATTGTTTCCACCAGAATTCCTATACTGGTGCTTCCACCTCCTTCTCTGGTTTCAAGAGAATTTTCCTTATCATGAGGGATATTCCATATTTAACAATGTCTTCCTCACCATTCCTTCTCCGCAACTCAAAAATGCGAGCTTCTCCTTCTTTTGTATCCTTCTTTTTCTAGAGGCATTCCCAAGACATATTCCATGTCTTTCCACATGCATAAAATTTCACCTCTCGTCCTCTGCCTCTTCCTCTTCCTCGAGGAAAATAATTCCTTCCACCATATTGTCTTCCTTAGGAACTTCCTCCTCTTTTTGTATGACTATGAAACTTTCTAGTCTCAACTTTGGGCTTCTGAGCCTTGTCATGGACACTTCCCTTACCTCTGTGTGGGATTTTTCCTCTACCTCGTTGGATTTTCTTTCTAGCCAACTTGTCTTTTGCTTTCATGGCAACTTGATACGCATCTTCAACTATCCTCATAGTCACCATATTGATTTCATCCTAGATTTCATATATCAGGCCATTAATATATCTGGAAACCTTCTCCACATCGTTTTCACGATGTCCAACTCTAATGTTCAACTGATAGAACTCTTCTGTGTACTCTTTTACTGTGAAGCCCTTCTGTCTCAGGTTCTTTAGTCTCTTGAACATATTTATTTGATACTATTTGGGCATGAATTTAGCCTTTATCTTGGCTACCATTCTATCCCAGCTTTTAATTTTTTGTTTGCCTTTACTTCTTCTGTCAGTCTGTATTTCATCCCACCATAGTGTTGCATGCCCCTTTTAGCCTTGTGATGGGATGTTTTATCTTCTTCTCATCATCGACATCCTCATAGTTCAAGTTTTTTCCATCTCTCTTATCTAGTCCAACAATTCTTTCATGCCTAAATTGCCTTCATACATTGGGATTTCTATTTTTTCTCTGGCTCCCAATTTTACAAATTCTCTCAGCAAGTGTTCTTCTGTGACATCTTCTCCTACAATTCCTTCAACTTCCATCTCTTCACTCTCATCCTCATTGATCTCACTTGCATATGGTGATCTTCATTGTGTAGTTTCCATCGCATCTAGCATTGCACAAAGTCTCCTCATTTCCTCCTCCATTGCTGGATTTGTCACAAGTCTGTCCCTGTGTCTTCTTGGCGGCATGGCGCTAATATTTATTCACATAGAACTTAAATTGTGGCTTTGATACCACTTGGTGGTATCAAACCAAAACCCTCTTTCACAAATAACACAATTTGTTGCTTTGATACCACTTGACACAAACCCCCTACCTCTCCCAGGGTCTACGCGACCTTCCGGTCAAGGATCGTTCAACTCTGAGTCGGATTGGCTATTAGGGATTCTATTACACCCCAATTTAGTTTTACACAGGCCCTCCTTAGTTCTCTGTGTAGGTTCTTTGAAACCCGTGGGCACTTTCCTGGCGCTGTCTTTTCTTGTCAAAGACTTAGATCACTATCTCTCCTGAGCTTGTTCCTCCAAGGGTTTAAAGCCTTGCACGTACTCCTTGAATCCTTGGAACTATACAACCATTGAATGCTCTCCTCTTCACAAATAACTTGAGAACAACTCGGCCTGCGCACTCCTTGTGGGGCTCAGTTCTTTCATTGCACTACTGCTATCAAATATTCAACGTTATCTCTCCTGAGATTCTCTGTGTTAAACCTAACTCTGTCAACGCACTCCTTGCACGAGATCTCAGAAGAGAAACAATTGAAACTAATTCTAACTCTATAGATTCATGTATTTAACCACAAAATACATTCACAAGAACAAGAACACTATAAACAAAGAATTTGAATGAACAAAAAGCCTACCATTCATTCAGATAAACACAGTAACAACCACAACAAACATTTGGGTCAAAGCTTCCATGTTCTATTCATTCAAGTGATGAAATGTACATACATGCAGGAAGTTCTCCACTGCTCCTTTAACAAACTTATACAAGACTCATTGTCTCACACATCAACAACAACAATTCTCTCTCTCTAACAACTAACTAAAAAATGAGCAGCAACAACAACTTAAGTGGTTTTTCAACAACCTCACTAATGAACAAGAAAATAAATTATATACATGAAGGGGCTTCCCGCACCTTCCCTCCTTCCTACCTAATACTCTCCTATCACATTAATGAGAATTTACAAAACAAATCAGAGCCAATCTCGAAGTCTTTACAATACATCCATACACTAAAGAGATTACAATCCGAAATGATCTTTTGGGGATGGCCTTAACCTCCATACATTAATTACATTTCTTTTCATTAGATTCAAATTCAAAAAGGGTGTGCTCTCCTTTGTAGGATACAAATCAGCTTTATAAATGCGATGGTTGATGTGCTTCTCTCCATCCTGCCCTCCTTTTAATGTTGATGTAGATGCTCATGCATCATAGATACATGTCCAATCTTTAATAGCATGCTTTGGGGGAATGTTTGAGTCCATACAATGCCTTCTTCAATTTGCAAACATAATCTTCCTTTTCTGTCAGTAGAAACCCTTCTGGTTATTGATGTAGACTTATTCTTCTACTTATCCATTTATGAAGGTTGATATACTTCGATTTTCTTTGAACATGCATAAGCCAAGATTAGTCTGACTGCTTCCATTCTGGATATTGGGGAAACTTTTTCTCCAAAATATATTCCTTCAACCTGAGCATATCCCTTTCCTAGTAACCTCGCTTTGTTCCTGGTTACTTATCCATCCTCATTTAGCTTGTTTCTGAATACCCATTTTGTGCCAATCACCTTTTTATTCTTAGGCCTTGAAAAAGATCCCATGTTTCATTCTTCTCTATCTGACCAAGTTCTTCTTCCATAGCTTTGATCTAGTGTTCATCCATGATGGCTTCTTCAAAACTGTTGGGTTCAACCATGGACAATAGTGCTAGATGTATTTGTTCTGGTGAGCGTAATTTTCTTCAGGTTTCAACTCCTACATCTTTACTCTCAACAATCTATTTAAGTGGATTATTTTTCTGCACTCGTCAGCTAGGAGTTTTGGGAGATATATGAATATTTTGTTGGCCATCTTCCTCTTTCTCTTCTTCTGTCTTCTCTTCTTCTTCTTCTACTTCTTCTTTCACATCCTCTTCTCCTTCCCACTCTTCTGAATGTTTTCTTTCTTCTTTGGGATTTTGTACACTTGTCTCATCAATATATACATTGATTATTTCCACTATTATGTTGAGTCTTATTTTGAAACACTTGTATGCCTTTCTCTTGCTTGAGTACTCGAAAAATATTCCTTTGTCAGCTCGGGAGTCAAATTTTCCAATCTTGTCATCTTGTCTTTTGATATAGCACTTGCTTCCAAATACTCTAAAATGCTTCACATTTTTCGGTCTTCCTTTCCATAGCTCGTAGGGAGTCTTATCACTACTACTTATGAGCATTCCTCTATTTAGCATATGAAATGTTGTATGTATTTCCTGTGCCCAAAAGATGCCACCAACTATTTCAACATGGTTCTGTCCATTTCCTATACTGTCTTGTTCTTTCTTTCAACGACTCCATTTCGTTGAGGTGTCCTTGCTACTGAAAACTTCCTTTTTATTCCATGTTCTCAACAAAAATACATGAATTATTTCGATGTAAAATATCCACCATTGTCTAATCTCAAACATTTGATTTTCAATTCTATCTCTATTTCAACCATCTCTTTGTATATCTTGAAGTGTTCAAATGCCTTTGACTTCTTCTTGAGAAAGAAAACTGCAGTCATTCTTGTGTAGTCATCAATTGGTAGCATGAATTATTGTTCACCATTTAATCCATTTATTCTCGTTAGTCCACATAGATCAGTATGTACGATCTCTAATGGTTTGGTCTTTGAGTACTCCTTTGATTTGAACTTGGTCCTGGTATGTTTTCCCTGTAGACAATTCTTACATAGAGTATTCGTTGGCTTTGAAATTTCGGGAATTTATTTCACTACTTCATTTTTGCTGATTTTGACAAGATTTTCAAAGTTCATGTGACCCATTGTTCTATTCTAGATCCAAATTTCATTCTCCTTCTCTAAGAAACAACTTTCTTTTCTAATTTCAGCAGGGTAATATGACTGTTACTGTTAGTGAAAGTTTCAAGAAGATGTGTTGAAAGTTGGTTTGGTCTCATTCACCCACAAGAGTGTAAAAATCAATGCATTTTAGGGCTTATGGAGTCTATAATAGTAACAATATCACTTGGGAAATAAAATAATGATAATTCTTAGCTAAGGGAAGAAGTAAATGAAAGAGGTGTTGGCACTTCAAGGCATCAATCATTTTCCCTTTTTTAAGGGAGGTTTTTCTAGAGAGTAGGCACTTCTAGGCCCTATCATACCTTCCTTAGCTTTAAAAAGACAATTTAATTGGTGACAAGAATGAAATTACTAGAGAGCTATCAATTTAGGGATCTAATAATCACTCCAAAGAAAATGTATATTTGACAAGATCAAGCTAGTAGAATAGTTATAGAGAGAAAGAAGCATTTTTTGTTTCTCCCCTAGGGTTTAAACAAGCAATTTCATAATATTAGACATGAAACAAGTAAATTTTACCACAAACATCTATAGAATGAATAAAAGTGAAGATTTTCCACTTTCTTCACCAAGAATAATCAAGTCAAACCCTAGTTGAAGACCATTCCACCCTGAAAAATGCCAAAATACACCACCATAAAGTTTTCCCAAGAGGTGCACACTAGTTATTTCAGCCAATAACCCTTAAAGAGGGTGAAAATTTCAGACCACCACTTGTGTGTGAAGAGTTGTGATAAAAATGAATGTCACTTTATGTATATTTATACCAAAATTATGAGCTTTAATTATTTTAGGTCAAAATGCTAGGGCTAACTTGGCGAGTTTACTCAAAAATTACATTTTTACCAAAAAACATTTAATTTTCATCTAATTGGGTCTCCAAATGTGATGCCATGCCCTCCTAGGATGACATTGGGCCTCAAGTGTGGGGTACTTGTAAAAAGAGATGAAACATTGGGCCCCCAAAGGCCTAAAATTTTCCCACACGTGCTAATTGCCTCATGAATGCCTTTGAGGTAACAACCCTAGTTGAAAAGTGACGACTAGGGCTGTAGAGGTGACGTCCAAGGCCTCCCAAGGCCAATGTTCGGGTGGGAGGATCATGAGACCTCAGGTCTAGGTCTTCCACAATGCCTCCAAAGACAACATCCTTCCTTCATCTAGTGCAAGCCTTCAATCTCTTCTTACCCCTGGCTGGGGTTTCAACATACATCTGTGGGCTTTGAGCCCCCATGAAGGTCCAAGCTAATCATTCCCTCATGTGTACCTGTCCATCGGGAAAGGTCCTACAAAAAGAACAAGTACACCCTCCAGGGGTTCATAAGTCACAAGGATCATAGTATGTAAATCACACCCAATAATTAAATTACCCAAACATGTGCATCAAACCCCCCTTAACCCCAAAACAATGCTCAAAGACGTTATGCAATTTGACAAGTTAATTTTTGGAGAGGGTCTTAGGGTGTCCTATTGGGATAACCTCTCTTAAGTTTGGGGTGTTTCCGAGGTGGAATATAGTCCAAGTCATGTAAGTGTATGAGGTGGCATGGGGTAAATATTTGGGCATGGGGTGCATGTGATAACAGGGAAATGTAGAGTCTTACCTATGGGTGCCTTTGTGAAGGGTGATTTGCACCTTGTCATGAATGCAATAGTTTCCTATCCCATTCATTTCCTTTTATTCTTAGCTTTACTTCTTTTGATCTTTTTCTCTTGTGCTTCAAGGAAATAGTTGAGGGCCATTATCCTGGCTTGATGACCAGAGGTGGCAGCATTATCCACCAAAATTTCACGAAAATGAGAAGGTTGGCTCTTGGTGAGACCCCCCTTCTCTTGGATATGAAACCAAGAGCCACTACCTTGGTTTGATGACCAGATAGGTGGTAATGTCATACCTCTACATTCCCATGTCATAATAGGTAAGCTCGTGATGAGATCCCCTATCCATAAACTAGTACCTTAAGTGTTTTTCTTATCTTGTGGGGCCCCTTTTATTACTGAGAAGATTTTCACTACTTTCTTGGGGATCCCTGGGTGAAGTATCTCTAAGTTTTCAAAATTGGATTTTAACTCTGGCCAATTACTTTTACCCTTTGGGCCTTTATCCCCTTCTTCTCACGAGGTAAGGTATAACCCTTCCTAGTGTAGCCAATACAAATGCCCAAGAAAGGATAAGGGAGATGGAAGGAGTAAATATGGAAAGTGGTAAGTATGTATGGAATAGACAATGACTTTTCATATATCCACCCAGTAGCAACCCATCCTAAAGGGAAATTAACTTACTAGGGAACTGTGTCACCCTTCTAGGTTTGAACAAGGTAAAGGGCATAATTTCCAAGTAAACTTCATGAAATGAAGAAGGATTTGATACAACATGTTCAAGTGATTAAAAAATTAGAGTGATACATACCATGATACTCAGACTCATTAACTCATAGAGAAAGACTCACTGCTAGTTCAGGACCAGGTTGGTGTGATGGATAATGTTGTTGGTGATACATGGACTACACTGAAGAAAAGAGGGTCCCTCTAAGGCCATGCTCAATTCATCTGTCTCTTGGTATTCCATCTCTAGGATATGTCAGCCTCGAGACTTTATCTCTTTAGTTATCCCTAGGCTAGGGGATAATAGGGCCTAATCAAATTGTTGAAACATATGTTGAAAATCCAGGAGGTAAGGAACGACATAGTGACAAAGAAATAAGGGAACCTTCCTAGGATATCAAAGAAGAATTTGTCCAAGGTACTACTATCACACACGAACTAGTAGTACATGGTACAGAGGTGGTTGAATGTATCCAAGTCCTTGAAGTGGATGTTGAAACTAAAGGAGGAGAGGAACGACATGATGAGGAAGGAACACAGGGAACTTCCATTGATGATACACAATAGCCTACCCAAGACATTCTTGTTATGCAAGAACCAAAAATGCCTACAAATGAGGTATCTCAACCCGAGGAAGAGAGAAGCTGGGTCATTATCGCCAATATTGATACACTGGTTTTTGAAAGTCATAAGTGGAAGCAGCTATCCCTGTCATTTTCAGGCATGGGCAATCCCTATTAAGGAACATGAAAGAGTCATTCGTGACCTCAGAGAAAAATGGGAAGAATAATCAGTGTTCTGGAAACAAAGGTGGGATGAGTTGAAGGAGGAAAGAAAGCAATTGGAAGACTTAAAGGACTAGGTCCAAGCCCTGCAAGACAGAAAGGCAAAAATATGTGACCTGGCACAAGAATTGTTGAATTGCATGAATCCTTCCCCTGCTTATCCACTATTTCTTCAGGAAAAATATATCATTTTCCAATTGGCAGCTATGAAATAATCTAGACCCTATAAGTTTGATTCCACCATTTCATTTATGAAGACATTTTTTCAAAACACTCTTGTAGATCAACATCTGCTATGTGAATTATACATGCATGAGTTTATTTTGTTTGTAAAACACAAATTTAATCTCTCACCATTTGTTGTGTATATTTAGTTGAGATGTTTTACTTCATTTTTTAGTAATCAAGCAAGGTGGAATGAAACCCATGACATCATGGAAAATAATAATATAGAGAAAACATTATGGGTCGTAGGACAACCTACCCCTGCTACTGATATAACTAGAGCTTACAATAATTTAGTTGGTTCATAATAACGAATGACTACTATGAATGATATCCAAATGTTTATTGTGGACCTCTTCCTTAGGTGCATCGATATGTAGTTGAAGGAAGCTCTGGAGGGTAGTCAACTTAGGTGGGAAGCCTCCGATGATGATCTAAAAAGAAGAGATCCCTACCATTATCCAAATTTTACCCATTTTCTTTCAAGAATAAATAGGTACATGGATTTTATTAGGAACTGTGGATCTAGGTGGCTTGACCTTAGATACAAATTCCCCTTAATATGGCTCCCAACAAGGAAGTATTAAAACATGTACCAAGTAAGGAAATATGAGGACATGTTCATAGATGTGATGATGACCAATGGATATAGGTATTTTCAAGATAACAATGTTGGAGCATACAGTCTTACTAATATTCACATGTAGTATTATGACTTAGACTCTAATTGATCAGTGGGATGCATGAGGACATGCAGTTGCTTTAANGGGGGGGGGGGGTGGTGTTAGGTTCAAGAATTGATACCTTTTTGTCACCCTTCTATTATTACTTCACCCACTTTTCTTATATCATCTATGTCCTTTTCATAACTATTAATGTCCAACCTATTGTATTTTTGTCTAGGTATGCTAAGTTCATGTGTCGCCTCAATTCATTAAGTTTTTCTTGCATTTGGGAAGGATAATGGTTGTTTTCTGTATTTACTAACAAAGTATTGAGAACTGCCTAAATCATGATCGACTACTCCGGGTGTTTTTACTCTCGAAGTGTTCGTGTTACTCTCGAAGTGCCATTAATTCCAATTGTTGTTAGTCCTGAAGTGTTGTTTGTCCAGGTGTTGTTACTCCCAACAAATTGGCGATGTTATCTGGAGACCATCACCGTTTGTGAATGACGTGGATCAGGTTGTTGATCCACGCAAGTCCCTTGTGGAAATGACTTGTCATCTTGGATGACATGGCTATTTTTACAATGTTGCATATATTGTATTTGTCGAGAGCTTGTTTTGTTAGCCTAAATTATAGGACAACTCATTGGGATGTATATGTAATTAATCATATTTTGTTACGACTGGTTATGAAATATATTGAATATATTCTATTTAAGATTGTAATGAACAACTTGAGAATACAAATATTCTCAAAGTTGTTCGTAATTTTCAATTTCCTAAGATCAATTAAGAAGGAGGGGCTTTAAGAATAGAGTACTTCTGCTCCCAAGTTAGTCTAGATTTCTAGCAGTCAATCTGGTAGATGAGAAACATCATCTGCATCTTTTTATTAATAAAGGCTCAGTAAGTTCATGGTTTAGTTTATGTTTAGTTAAGTTGTAGCTTCTATATCTTTTCTAGCCCCTACTAAGGAGGAAGGGCCCTCGTCTTTAGTAGTGTTGTTGTTATTGTTGTTATTTGTAGGTAGATTTGTTTCAATTGTGTTATTCTATAGCTACAGTTATGGATTATTGTTGTTACTGTTACTTATGATTAATTGTGAATGTTCTCATGCATATGAAGATTTTTGTTACTTAACTATATTTCGAATCATATTTAGTTTATAGATTGTTGTTGTTACAAGGTTATTGTGTTGATTTTCTTGATTTCAATTTATTGATGAGTTAACAAAACTTATCAAGATTTGGGATGTTGATGGTATCCATTTCATAGGAGATTCTACTTCAATGGGATTTGTCTCATTTCACATCGAATGAATTGCTTTCTTTGTAAAGATTGAATGTATTTCATTTCCAACAAGAGTGTGGTTTTTTACTTTTCCAAGCAAGTGATTTATTTCCAAGGCAAGTGTGTAAAGCGATGTTTTCAGAGTGCCCTTTTATGCAAGTGTGGATCAGTTTGATTTATGTAGAGTGAGGTTTGATTATCTATGCATGTGTGATTTCATTTCAACATAGTGTTGTTGGCACAGGGGAAGACCCAGGGTTCAATTCTTCAACAATGCACCAACAAAACCCTAACTACCAGCCCTTTCGGCAACACCTGCGAAGCAGGCGAAGTCTCACCCAAGGTAGAAGTAGGGGGGGTTACAGGACTCAGGTGTCTGTAACCAAGCTGGGACATAGATATTTGATTACCACACTTCACAAAGTACTTAAGAACAACATCGCAGAACAAACCATAAGGTTAGATCAGTGCAATAATAATGAAAAAATACACATTGCACTTAGCATCATAAATTAGATCTAACACGTTCAACATAAATAAATCACTAATATTTCATAGATCTATCTATCATATATAAAAATAAATGCACTAAGCAGATCCACAACATAAACATCATAGCACAAAACAAACCATGAACACATGATATATGTGGTTCACCCCAGTGTGGGGCTACGCCCACCAATGGCTTCTTCATCTTTATTAGTCTTCAATATTTTACATTCATCTACTTCTGTGCACTAAGCCACAGATCCAAGATTCACATCGGACAGGTGATCTGCGCACTGAGCACCAGATCCACCTTCCCAAAATTAGGTCAAGGCATCGAGCCAACTCCTCTATAAAGCACAGAGCCTTACGTACACATTTTGTTGCACAAAGCAACTCAGAACTACTTGCCTCTTGCACTTAGCCAATTGCATCCCCCTTACTATATTACATTCTTTCTTATTTATACTTTTACAATCGCTTACAAAAAGGCCTAATAATGGTTAAACCCATGGGTCGACATCTCATAAACCCTAATGAACCCCTTGTTGGGTCCACAAATCAAGTGATATCCTGTGATATTAGCTTCGCCTGGGTGCTCCATCTTCGACCAGCCTGTTGAAGTCCAAAAAGGTGGTCAAACCTGACCAATGTTTTCTCAAAACTTGGTCGAGGGCCAACATGCCCCCAACACTCACCTGTGACTCGTCCCGAGTCACTTAGATCTGGGAAACGCTGCTTTGAAGGCCTCGATCTTAGCTCGAGATGCCTCGACTTGTTTCTTCTCTTGAGCTTCCTGCTCAATGAACTCCTGTATCATTTTCTTTGTAATAGGCCCTTCTAGGCGATGTTCCATTGTCACAACCACTTGGTCTAGTTGTGAACCTTGTCCTTCGATCTCTTTAAACACTGCACAGGCTTCATCCTGCATCGGTTGTAGTCTTTGTGTGACTTCCATTACTCTGCCCTGGATGGCAGTAATCTATTGTTGGACCGTGCGTTTTTCCTGTGATCTCTTCATTCTCTCGACTGCAGTGAATAACTTCATTTGCACTTGTACTGATAGTTCTTACTGCTACGCCTCCTATAGTTGTGCTTCCAATTTCCTCAGCTCCAGGTCTTATGTGAGGCGTTCGTAAGTCAACGCACTTATGTCACTTAGCTATTTGAATTCTGAGGCGAGGGCTCTGATCCTTCCTACTACTCTCTTGGCGGCTTCCTCCCTTTGGTCATGCACTTCTTGGATTTCCAGCTCTGTTATCCATGCTTGGAATTGTTGGATGGCTTCAGTGAGCTTCACCACTTGAATTTTAACCGATTCTTGTTCCTCCTGTGCCAAGCCCGACATAGAGCAAAGTGTCTTTCTCGCTGCTTCTTTGATTGCAGTCTGCTCTGTAAGAAGATGGTCCTTTTCTCTCTGTATCTTTTCTTTTTCCTCCTTGAGTATCGCCCGAAACTCATCTTTCTCATTTTCATAGGCGGTCGCGTAGTACCGCACAACTCGTAGTTTCTATAAGACTTCGTCTTTTTCTTAGTTCAGTTCTTCTATAGCCTTCTCCTTTTCTTATTGGAGTTTTTGGAGTCGAGCCTCTATTGCATCTGCTAATATTCTCAATTGGACGGGTTCATTTCCCAATTCTACAACCTGTGACGAAGAGGGCGCAGTAGGTATTGTACGGACTAAATGAATAGCTTGTTGCGTTTCCTTTAGTTCCTTGTCGACCCTTTCATACAACTCCTCCTGCTTTGCTCCATATCTCTGTAATAGGTCCTCTAAAGCATCCTCAATGGCTCTACAGACTAGACTGATGTCATCCTCCATGAGTGTGGCCTCTAACCGGGGCTTACTGGCACGGGTCTTCCTTCTTGCTGAAGGTTTCTTTGGAGAAACCTTGCTCTTCTTTGGTGCTTATGTCTCAGTAGGGGGATCCTTCAGCAGTGTAGCTTTTCCTTCTCCTTGTTTTTCTCCTTCATCCCCTATTCCTTCTCCGTTTACTTCGTCTCCTCCTCCTAACGAGCCAGATCCATTTCCTTCCAAGGCGTTGTCCTCCTTATCAGTTTATGTATCTTGGATTTCCTCCTTTTTCTTCTTCTTCTTCACGCTGGTCTGTCCGATATGCTTGAACTGGGTGACCAAGGGGCTTCCTATAATGTCAGCGTTGGAGAGTTCGACATTAGCGACAAGTGTCTGAAATTATTTCGGCCATTCCTTCGTGATCTATTCCATGTCTTCATCTATCAACTTGTAATAATATTGTAGCTCCTCCTTGCTCTCATCTCTACGTGTAGTGATATAAATGAAGTGTGGGTCTGCGCAAAACTTAGCTAATCGTTTGTACTAGTTCATGGTGTGTGGTTTCATGCATGGAAATGACTCTATGGAAACCTTTAGTTACTGATAGTAGGCATGGAACACTTCGTTCAACTTCCATTTCTTCGACATGTCATTCATATACCATAATGTAGAAAATGTACTGCCAATGGCTCTGATGGTTCAATTTCTAGAAAAGTTGCTCCCTCGGGCATTTTCCAAGAGACAAATGCAATCAACACAAGTAGCCAGCTAAAGTGGAATTCGTATCCCTGATCATGCACTTCGCGACAGTCTTTCTCAAGCTGATTGATGAGGTAACTCTCCCAATTCATCTACATCTCCTCCATGCATTTCCCTGCGAGGTCCACCATGAACCCGATGACCTGTTTGGGGTGGTTCTTTCTGATGAGCTTTCCAGCTATGATTTGGCAAGAGAGGCACACTGCGCCATCCTGGATAGAGGCTACCTTGTAGCCTCTCTTTCCCTTTTCTACTTTTTCATATGCCCCCTTTAAGCATTGTGTCAGTGTGCAGTCTGAGGCCTTCCCTGGGTAGAACTGTTGAGGGTCAGGTCCCTGCATGCTCAATCCTATGATCAAGTGGATCAACGCCGGATCCACAATAATCTTCCTTTCTATCAACATGTATCCACAATGATAGCATGACAACAGGATTTTAACACAATCGTTAACCTCCTGGTGTCGACCAAAATGGGGAATCTTCATGACATTCAATATCGTGGACTACTTCAGCTCCTTAATCCATGGATGGGAGAATATATGAGGCTTCTTCCCTGTGGTCTTTGTCAATTATCTATGAGGTGCGAGCATGACACAGTTCTTTCTATCTCCAAGGTTAAAGTCATTGTTCTTTAAGGATGAGATCTATCCCAACTAGCTTCCAACTATGTGTATCCCCTTCAGGATGTACGTGGTGATAAAATGTACTCGTAGTCCTGTGGGATGATGTCACGGTTAATTGTGCCATCCAAAGGTGGGATATAATCTGGTAATATCGACGGGGTCTGCTTCACATAAGACATATCATCGTGATGCTTACTTCACTTCTCAGTCGCGGGGTTAGCACGACCCGAACGTCATCTAGTCGAAGGGGAAGCCTACAGTCACCTAGTCGAAGATGCTTGTATTCCTTCAGACAATGGTTTTTCAGCCATTAGCTTCCTTAGGACTTCCTCAACGGATTTCTCCAACTATCTAGGTTCATTGACATTCAAACTTTTAATCATATGGGTTCGGGTGGGCGAGCGGATAGCGGGGTAGACAAGAAAAAAACACCTTCTCTTTTCTGATAGTTTGACACACAATAAAATCTCTGATAGCTCAGTTAATCATGGATGGAAAAAAGTGGTCCTGGCACAACATTCGATGGGTTAAATAAGTGAGCGTCGTAACAGATTCTTCCCACGAGAAAAAATGCTTCCATAAATGTGAATTCGTTTGTTGTGGCGCGGTCCCAATGTCCCAAACATGGTCCATTCACCCATAAATGCATCTTCTAGTCGTTCTAGAGCATCGTTCTAACGATCGGGACACCTCCAATGGTCATATAGATTTGCCAGGGCGAAGTCTCATTCTACGCGGTTCTGCTGTTCTAGCGAGGTTCAGAGCCTACAAGCCTGCCTCCTAAGAAGTCTTCTCTATAACTTTATGTAGTTTTTCTAACTTGGATTTCTTCTTACTGAGCTTCCTTTCCTTCTTTCCTTACTGAGCTTCCTTTCCTATTATTGTATCTATGAGTTGTTTTTCTTTCATGATCTCTAGTAAACTGACATCTTTGTGATCATTCAGTGCTTTTTTTAACTACACTAATGTAGTCTGAACTTCCTCTGATCCTTTCTCCTTCTGATTCTCTAACATGCTCTTATTCTCTTGACTTGTGCTCATTTGTTCAACTTTAGCAATCATCCTTGTGTTGGAGAATAACCCTAAATTACATTAGTTTATACCTAGATTAGAATCCTAGATCTTGGTTAATACATTCATTTACACTTTATTTCACCTAATTTGGCCACATAGAGAAGAAGGGCACCTCATCCCTAGATTTTAGGGAAAACTGCTAATTTTAGATCAAGACTCAACTCCTGGTTCTTGATTTTCTCGATTTATGCTTGATTTTCTTGATTTATTCATGATGTATTCCAACTCCCCCATGAAAAAAATCATCTATTATTGGGGAATGCAAACGTCCTCTTTGAGTGAGATATTTATTCCTTAATTAATGATTTTTGCCGTTACTATTATTAGTAACTACTATTTCGGGTCAGTTAAGTGAGTTGGAACTGCTTCTCTTGTCAGTTAAGTGAGCTTAAGTGAGATAATGCACATCACTTGAATCTTGTGGACATTAATGAGTGTGTGACATGTATCTTTAGTGGTCTAGGTTGAACTATGTGGTCTCCCTTAGCTTATGACACCTATTTTAGCTATTTCTAGCTTTTTTTGACTAGAATTTCTATGTTGGAAATTCTATATATTCACCTCCTCTCTTCCTTTTGAGGATGGCTGCTCATGTATATTCATTTTTTATTAATATAGTTCTCTGATTTATGGATAAAAAATTTTCTCTCATCTCTTGAATATCAACAAATTGTTTGTGTTCAATTTAACTAGAATTCTAGATCTATCGGGGTTTCTGCAAGAATTCTACATGGTATCAGAGCTAGATTGAATCTAGTGGATTGTACATGGTTTTATTTGCAGGTATAGATCATCAGGAGGCGTATAAAGAAGCAATGGATCATCTCTCTCAACCCACAAAAATCATTCTAAATCCTTTCAATTACTTCGAATGGAAGACAAAGATCTCTCTGCTCCTCCGAAGCAAAGGGCTTTACCGGGTGACAATGGGAACAGAGAAAGAACCGATTATTGCAACAGAGAAGATAAAGTATTTCAATAAATTAGATGAAGCAATTGGGCTGATATGCCTATCAATTTCCATAGATCTCCTCTTTCATGTTAGTAGAGCCACTACTCCTAATGTGGTCTGGACCACATTGGAAGGACTATTCGGCAAGTAGGATGCAATGAGAGTGCATCAACTGGAGAATGAACTCATATCCCTAAGTCCAATTAATTTCATCAACCTACAAGAATTATTCACCAAGTTCAAATACCTCCTCATTGAACTTAATGCATGTGGAGTCATGAAAGAGGAAGAATAGCTCATCCTTTCAATTCTCTCGAAATTAGGCCCTGAATATTCCGTATTTGTGTCGTCTTTTCAAGAATCTAAATTGACTCGGGAAAAATGGAAAATGCCTCCATTGAATGATTTCATTGCAGCATTGACTCAAGAGAAATATAAGTTAGTCCAAATGGGTGCCATCAAGCGTTCCAAGAACCAAGCACTTGTGGCTACTAATGCTTCAAAGAGCAGTGGAAAAGACAAAAAAGAAGGAACGGGTAAATTTTCTGAATCGAAGAAGGAGAGATCCACACAATCTTTATATAAATCTTCTAAGCCTAAGGGTAAGAATAAGAAGGAAATAACTCTTTGCAGATAATGTTCCAAAGGTTTTCATCCCAAATAAAATTGCATGAGGAAGACTATCGATGAGATGGCTAAGCAATTGCAACAACACAATTTCACGGTGCCTGAAAATGCAAACAAGAAAGATGATAAAAGAACGGGAAGGAATGCACGAGATGGTCATGATTTAATGGATTTCACATCCACTCCATCATCTTGGATCCTTGATTCAGGTGCATCGAACCATATGGCTGCATCAAAAGATGAATTTTCCTCCATCGAAGAAAGCACCAGATCCCCAATTTACTTGGGAGATGCCACACCCGCAAAGGTGTGCGGAGAAGAAATTGTTGATCTTGAAGAGGGATGCTTCAAAAATGTGCTTCATGTTCCCTCACTGTCCACAAATATTCTCTCGATATATCATATCACTCATTCTGGCTCTGGAAGGAAGGCAGAGTTCACTCTGGACTCCGCAGTGATTACCGACATTTCCACAGGCTCACAACTTGCACATGGAATTGCAGATCACGGTTCTCGTTTGTATTTCTTCTCCCACTTTGTTCCTAAATATATTAGCACTGTATTTATTTCACAATCTAATGATATCAGCAGGTTATGGCATGAAATATTTGTCCATCTAAACTATAAGTACTTTCATCAACTCAGCAAGGAAAACATGGTAGAAGGATTGCCAACTATTAAATTCACAAGCGGTGTATGTCAATGATGCATTCTTGGCAAGCATCCAGAGAAAACTTTGACAAAGGGAAGGCACAAAGATCTTATTCACCTCTTGGGATGATTCAAAGTGACATCATGGGCCCATTTCCACAGCCTTCAATCAGTAAGGCTCGATATGTACTCACCTTCATAGATGATTTCTCTCACTTTACTTGGGTATTTTTTTTGAAATTAAAATCGGAAGTATTTGAATGCCTTATAGAATATAAAGCACTTGCTGAGAATGAGTCTGGGTGTAAGATTAAGATACTCCATACTGATAATAGGGGGGAGTATGTCAACAAATATGTGCAACAACTTTGTATTGATGCAGGTATACAACTACAACACACAGTGCCATATACACCATAACATAATGGTGTTGCGGAGAGGAAAAACCGGTCCTTAAAAGAGATGGCCAATTGTATGCTATAGTCGAAATCATTAGATCCCAAGCTATGGGCTGAAGCTATTAATTGTGCAGCATACATTCAGAACCAATTTCCTAACAAATCACTCAAAGGCACCACTCCTTTTGAATGTTGGACCGGTAAGAAACCGAAAGTGTCGCACTTTCATATTTTTGGTTCACGAGCATGGGCTCGCATTCCGACAGATAAGAGAAAGGATTTGGAGCCTCAAAGTGTTGAATGCATATTTTTTGAATATCCTTAAGGTGTCAAAGGATATATATTTCTGGACTCTAACATTGAAAAGTTCATTCTAGCTCAAAGTGTGAAGTTTGAAGAAGAATCACTGCATGATTTTTTAGAAGACCCTGTCGAGGAACCGCTTGTTGTCATTGATGAGAAGGATTCATAAGCTTCTTCGAGCACTTTAGAGAAGCCATAAGAGCATCCTTTTGGGTATTATATAGAGGATGAGTAGTAGGTCATGGATGCTCCAACTTAGTTTCCAACTTGGGCAGAGAAAACCCTGCAAGATGCGGGTGAACTGATCAGTGATCCTGCGGATACAAGAAGAACTAGATCATAGTTGTTTGGGGCCCCTCAAGCCCTGACTGCCACATAAAATTTTATGCCCATACATTTCTATATGAAACTTGGTTCAGATCCACAGTCACACTCTGAGGCTGCTGGAAACCCACTTTGGGAGGCTTCCATGGATGAAGAGTACTCTGCTCTTATGGACAACAACACATGGGACTTGGTTCCACTTCTGAAACAAAGAAAGCTTGTTCGATGCCAATGGATATATCGAAAAAATATTGCTGTAGATGGTGATATCAATAGGTACAAATTTCGACATGTCGCAAAAGGATACTCATAGGTACATGGCATAGAAACATTTGCACTTGTTGCAAAAATGGACTCCGTTCGACTAGTTTTGGTCATTGTCGCTTCTCACAGATGGGAAGTTCATCACATGCATTACATCCATGAGCTGATCCATGATAGAGTCATTTCACCATAGTACTGTTCCACAGAGCAGCAGGTTGCAGATGTCTTCACCAATTCCTTCACTGAAAAGAAATTTTCAGAACTGAGAGTTATGCTTGGAGTGGTGGAGACAACTGAGTAGGTCACTTTTGGCCACTCAACATTTTTTTTCCTCTTTTTTTTTGGGGGGGGGTTCCCATGAGGTTTTCCCTCTTTCCTCTTTTCATGAGGAGTTATTTAATGTAATGAGTACCTAAAATGGCCAAGTTGTCGGGACTCAATTTGTTTTGTCATTACAGTTAGGCTTAAGGGGGGGTGTTGGAGCATAACCGTAACTTACATTAGTTTATACCTATCTTATAATCCTAGATATTGGTTAATACATTCATTTACACTTTATTTCACCTCATTTGGCCACATAGAGAAGAAGGGCGCCTCATCCCTAGATTTTAGGGAAAACTGCTAATTTTAGATCAAGACTCAACTCCTGGTTCTTGATTTTCTCGATTTATTCTTGATTTTCTTGATTTATTCATGATTCATTCTAACTCCCCCATGAAAAAACTCATCTATTATTGGGGAATGTGCACCTCCTCTTTGAGTGAGAGATTTATTCCTTAATTAATGATTTTTGCCGTTACTATTATTAGTAACTACTATTTCGGGTCAGTTAAGTGAGTTGGAACTGCTTCTCTTGTCAATTAAGTGATCTTAAGTGAGCTAATGCACATCACTTGACTCTTGTGTACATTAATGAGCGTGTGACATGTATATTTGGTGGTCTAGGTCGAACTATGTGGTCTCCCTTAGCTTATGACACGTATTTGAGCTATTTCTAGCTTTTTTTGACTAGAATTTCTATGTTGGAAATTCTATATATTCACCTCCTCTCTTCTTTTTGAGGATGGTTGCTCATGTATATTCATTTTTTATTAATATAATTCTCTGATTTATGGAGAAAAAACTTTCTCTCATCTCTTGAATATCAACAAATTGTTTGTGTTCAATTTAACTAGAATTCTAGATCTATCGAGGTTTCTACATGAATTCTACCCCTTGGGCAATCCTTAACTTCATGACCAACAATTTTACAACAAAGATAGATATGAACTGTCCCAGGGAATTCCTTAGAAATATGTCCCTATATTTATTAGTCTTCAATCTCTTACATTCATATGCTTATGTGCACTAAGCCACAGAGCCAAGCTTCGCATTAGACAGGTGATCTGCACACTGAGCACCAGATCCACCTTCCCAAAATCAGGTCAAGGCACCGAGCCAACTCCTATATCAAGCACAAATCCTTACATACAAATTATGTTGCATAAAGCAACTCAGAACTACTTGCCTCTTGCACTTAGCCAATTGAATCCCCCTTATTATATTACATTCTTTCTTATTTATACTTTTACAATCGCTTACAAAAAGGCCTAATCATGGGTAAACCCATGGGATGACATCCCATAAACCCTAATACAAAAACCCTAATGAACTCCTTTCTGGGTCCGCAAATCATGTGAGATCCTGCGATCTTAGCTCCGCCTGGGCGCTCCATCTTTGACCAGCCTGTCGAAGTCCAAAAAGATGGTCAAACTTGACCAATGTTTCCTCAAAACTTGGTCGAGGGACAACAAGTGTTTAGTTTCAACAATGCGATTTTATTCCCAACAAGTGTGCAAAATGTTTAGTTTCAACAGTGTGATTTTATTCCTAGCAAGTGTGCAGAGTGCTCAATTTCAATAGTGTGATTTTATTCTCAGCAAGTGTGAAGAGTGTTTCCTTTCAACAAGAGTGTTTTACTTAAACAAGTGTGATTTACAATTAAACAAGGGTGTTTTCCTTTCAATAGTGTAGAACTTAGTCTGTAGTCTATGTTTAATCCTTGATATTTTGTCCTTCAGATTACATGATAGTGGCAGTTAAAGAATTGTTGCATGCACATATTTTGCATAATAACTTTGCAATAAAAGGACGTACCTTGGGTTGACAATTAACGTATTGGACGTTTTAATTAGACAATTAAATACGCCAACAACTTCTTGTCCCAATAATCCCTAGTTGAAATAAGATAATTGTCTTCTCCCAACAACCAACCATAAAACCCCAAAATTCAAATATTTTATTTTTGTCTAGAAAAAAATCTAATGGAAAATCAAAGAAAAATCATAATTTGGATTTCCTTCCTAGTCTAGTGCAAAGTTCATGTTTGATTTTATTTCCTAGATTAGTTTATCAAGGTTTTGTGCTTCATTAATTATCTCCAAACCCTAAAGATGCAAATCAGCCCTAGAATATTGTGCTTCAAGGATTCATTTATATTGTTTTGGTTTGATTTCAAGGCATTCTCAAATTTTAAAATTACATAACATAAATAAAATATCAGATTTGAGGAAACACTAGAACTAGGTTTTATGATTAAATTTTCATTTACATATAGACATAGCTCTTATATTTCATTAACTAGAATGTTGCTACATGTTTATCTTACATTTCTAGTGGTGAATTTCATCTCCAAGTTGCTTTTAATTGCTTATTATTTATTTGGATATTGTTTGCATGGGTTCTAGTGCTAACGTTGGATAACCTAAGGGGGAATTTATATCTATTGTGAACTTGATTTTAACATTGTTGGTCTATTCATTTGTTGCATATCTCAAGGTCCAATATGTCTTTCATACAAATGGAAAATCTTTCTCTTGGATGGTTTATTATTCACTCAAAATATGGAATTCTATGTTTATTCATCATTAAAATAGATTTAGAAGTGTCGGGTAGCCTTAAGCTAGTCCTTATTTCAGCATATGATTGATTGGCACCTAAAGCATGCAATGCACCATCAATTCATTCTAGTCGATTTCATTTCTATTGCTCTAAAGTAGCTCAAAAGTGGTTTATTTCAAGTAGCCTCTTCTAAGTTTCATTTGCTGGAATGATAATAATTTTAAAGCAAATTTGAAGTTGTTTTTACTATTCATATTTAAATAAGATATGAAACACACATCCACTAGCTCCTAACCCTTTGTCTTAAGTAGATAATGTGTGGTTTATGCTATTGATCTCATATTGTTATCTTAAGGAATTTAATCACTTATTTGGAATCCTTGTACTTTACATTGCCATATATATTGTGGATTCATTGAAGTAAATTGTAATCTTGCATGGTATTAGTTCACTAAAGAGATTTACTTAATATCTATCATTGGTATATAGGGATACCCCCATTAATATCTATCATTGGTAGATAGGGATATTGTACTAAGGTGATAGTGATGCAATTCCCATCTTGTTTCCCCAAGGTAGCACCTGGGGTTGGACTTCCCACTAGGGTGCTAGTTTAGGTAGTAACAAGGTGTACCATTACGATCATCACAATGCAAGGGATATTTTGAGATAGGTATTTCAAAATGGTATTGATATGACTTAGACGTTTTTTTTAATACATTGGTGGGAATATTAGTCATTACTATAGGCACAAAATTCCCAAATTCCTTCTAGATGCAAAGATGCAGGAACTTTGACAGCGGATTACAAGGAATATTTTGAGATAGGTCTCCCATAATGGTGGACAAGAATTGGGCTCTCTTTTTTCTTTTGTTTTTAAAAAATTGTGGGAGTATTATTGTATAGACGAAATTCCTAAATTCCTTCCATATGCAAAGATGTAGAAACCCTTTTTTCGGTGAACTGTAGAGGATAATGTTTGCATGGTCCTAAGGACAAAGGAGTGTCAAGTACTATAGTTGTTTGATATACCAAAGTGTTTACAACAATACTACTCAGTATAATCTTTCACACAACCAACCAAAGAGGATAGATCATACCCTTAGCCATACTATCCAATTCCAGGGTACACAAGAGTGGTCTCCTTGAATGTTGTTCTTGATGTATTGTAGAAACATGAGGGTTGAGGGTTTATGTAAGATTGGTTTCAAGTGTTCCTAAAGGGCTTCAAATATATCTTAAGGCACATGGAAGACAATTACATAACCAAGTATTGTCTAATGTGGTACTACTTGAAGGGTTACCAACATAGGTTACCCATAGGTTAACACTAGGTTACCCATATGTTACCAACATAGGTTAACACTACTTGTACTTTATGTGTGTATGCTTCCTCAACCACAAGTTTACCCATTAAATGGCATATCTATATGTTATTTATAGACATTGAAACATGTTTCTAACCTAAAAAAAATTCACTAAATTCGAAAGTCATGTTATCTCAGGAAAGAGATTCAATACCACTTGTAATCTTTCTTAAACCTTAGACTTGAAACACAAATGAGGTATACAAATATTATAAATGCAGAAAAGTAGATACATGAGACAAACAAGATGAAGTATGTGAAATACACCCTTGTATTATGATAATCAAAAGAAAGAAAGCAATGTTCAGTTGTCTCTTAAGATGTGGTGACTTTTCAATGAGCTAATCTCCAAATATAATAAACTTCACACACATCATAATGAGGAATCTATTTATAGATAATAAGAGAACCCCAATCATAACCACCTCGTAACTATCTAGTGGATCTTCTTTAATGAGGTCACATTACATTTATTCAATATTAACTACCATAATGACCCTTATTTAATAGTAGAAAACATAGTGGACCTAATCCACTTTACATTGAATGGACTCCACTATTATTTCTAATGGGCCTTTCGGCCCCCAATTACACGCCTAGGGAAGATCCCAACAAAGGTCTAGTTTAGCAAAAAAACTTGGCACTGTGAAGTTCATCCAAGAGATCATTAATAACTAGGATGGGAAATTTGTTCTTGATGGTCAATTTTTTTAGAGAGTGAAATCAAGATGCATGCGCCAATTGCCTTCCTTCTTTAATACCATGACAATCAATGATGAGTTAGGGTTGGTATTGGAAAGTAGGACTCTAGATTTCAACAATTCTTTAATGATATTTTCTATTTCATTCTTCTTGCAAAAGGATGCCTATAAGGATGCACATTGGGTGGTTGACTACCTAGAATCAAGGAATACATTAGAGTAAATTTGGGACTAAAATGAGCCTCCTAAAGAAAATAGTAAAATAGTAAAAGTATATGCCACACCATATTAAGATACATGTGTTGTTTAGTTAAGGTTAATCTATATTGTCTCATTAATAATAATTGCCAAGTAAATTGAGTTAATGTAAAGTTAAGAGATAAAAGTAAAAAACAAGAATATTTTTTTTAGATTATTGTGCACATAATACATATTAAATTTATATTACATTTTGTTTTAAAAAATTCATAATTGATTAAATATACTATTACCTTTTTAATATACTTAATAATAAATTTAAATATAAAAAAACTACTATAATTATAATAATATTATAAAATTATAAAATAATAATATATATTTCTTATAAATATTATATATAACACATAATTTATTATTATATATAATATAATTAATTAATTATTAGATATTATATTTCACATAGTATAAATAGTAACTAGTTATATAGAATATAATTCATTAATTATTAAATATGATGATGATGATGATTAACATCCACTAAGCTCGAATTGGTCTATCGGACCTTAAGAGGGTAAGTGATTACAAGTGATTCTTTAGAAAAAAAAATTGTGATTCACCATAGTTTTGTTGAGTTAAGAGGTTAGGAAGGTTGGTAGTGTGACAAATATTTTAAAAATTAGATCTAATCTCGGTATAGGCTGGACAATCTAAGAGAAGGCGTTTTTCATCTTCAACCTTGATAATGTCACAAAGGTTACACACTTTTTCATCCCATGGCGTTTTAGGAATTGACCACTGCCCAGTTTCACTATGGAGCTCGTGAGAATTCGTTCTTATCTTAGCAATGTTTATTTTTTTCTTCACACTTGTCAAAACAGATAGATAATTTTGTTCTTCTCGATTAGGGTTGATTACATCCTTATAATACCTTAATTTTCTTTTTTTCTCTAACTCTTTATCACACCACATTTTCTCCTTAACTTTTGATTTGATGATATTTTAATAGTATCTTTATTATGCAAAATGGTGTCTTCCATGATTCCCCAATACTTTAGCCAAGACCAGGCATCTTTGTGTCATCCTCGCTTGAGTCGATGGTGGTTATGACTCAATTTTGAAGCAATTTTAGGAAGCCTCTTGTCTTCCATGTTGTTTAAGTTGTTCTTATACATTAGGTATCTAGTCATAACTGTTATCTTAATGGGGGAGAGGTTTGTTTCCAAGAAGGGGATGGGATAGGGCGTATTTCCTTTATGTAACACCCTGTTTCCCCCAACTTGTAAATATAACTGGACTGGCCAAGAACTATGGCAAACTCATAAATGTGAATATGTGATGTAAATGGACCTTGAGGAAGAGGTCAATGAATGTGAATAACATTAATAATTTATTACAGGACTGCTGATGAGGGGATGTTCAGAAAAAGAGACCACGATGGCGGTGGAAGGCACCTGAAAAGGTGGCGTTAACTTCCAACGAGAATTAAATACTGTATTTGGACTCCACTGGCCCAGAGAACCAAAAGCGGCTCCCTGGCCCTGAAATTCAATGCCTCGTAGGCTGGTATGCAGATGGCTTGATGAGGGATGGGATGGTGAACCGCCCATCCGTAGAGCCGTCAGGCCTGATCAGTGCGAGGGTAATCATGCCACACACAACCTCGCGAGAGGATAAGGAATATGGCAGAAGCGATTAGGAGGGCAGACATGAGGGGAACTCTGGCATTATGCAGAGTGAGTGATAGCAGAGAGGAAGGATTGCAACCTTCGCTCCTGGTCACTGGCAAACAGGGAGACGCAGTCTCAAAGCATCATGGTCTCAGCTCGGGGGTGGCTAGTGGTAAATCCACTCGGAATCACTACGCCTACGGTTGGGTGGAAACAAGCACCCCTCTCAGCAGTTGCTCCCACTTCTGAAATTATTTCTGATAAGTGTTTTGTTCATATTGTATCTTGAAATTCATATGCTGACATATATGCTCATAAACTGTGAAATGGTGAACAATTACAGTATAAGAATGTCTATGTAGTGTTTTGATAAGTAATGTTAGATATATTCTTATAAAAGAAAGACCACACATGGCTTTTGCTGATACATGAATTTAATTTGGCATGGGTCGAACTAAATTAGGCTTCTAGCCCATTCTCGGGAAGCTGTTTACCCGTATCTACCTCCGAAAATGCCTCGGTATAGATCTCTTCACAGAGATTTCCTCCTTAGAAAGGTTCACCAAGAACCCAGAAAAAGCACTTGAATGCACAAGTCTTATTAACCCTGTACGAGGAGGAATGAACCTCTTAAGGTTCCGAGGTAGCAGTGTAGGGATATGTAACAAATCGACGAATGAGCTTTCATCGAGTGACCCATAGCCATTCACGACCGTTAGATTGACGGGAGTAACGAGGGCTTTACAGACCTCGCCCTTTTTCTTTCTATCTGCGTGAACAACGAGGAAATTGGGATCGTAGATTCCGAAAACCCCGGAGAACATTTGGACCATTGATCTTTCCACATCCACAAAGTAGTGGAGGAATGCACAAGGTGGGACAATCTGAGCGGTTGGATCTCATCAGAAATCCCGTCGGCCGTTGGATCGGGTTAAGATGCTTGGAGTTTAGTCTCTGGAGGGTGCGCAGAAAGAACAGATCTAGACCGTTAGATCTTGGTCCGATTACCCGTTAGCCGTCGGATCAGACAGGTAAGTGCCTTTCGGGTTGGCGTTTGGTGAAGCCCGAGGGTTAACCTGAACCGTCCCCCTTTAGGATAGGTGTCAGGGATCCGGAAAGAGTCGAGATATTGGCCATTGTCATATCGGAGATCCTGAGGTCGAGGGAATCGGGACGTGATGAGTCGCGAACTCCGAAAGTTCATCTGGACCGCCCATCCGTTTGGGACACGTGTCAAAAATCCGCAGAGAGTCAGGATATTCGGCATCGGGAAATCGGAGTTCCTGAGGTCGAAGGGGTTGGGACATCACAAGTCTTGAAATCCTGAAGAGATCAGAGCCGCCCGTTTGTGGGGATGTGTGGCAGAGATCCAGGCCATCGAGGAAAGTCTCGACGAGGAGGCCGTCCATTGGAGTTTGGCTCATCGGGATATCGGAGATCCCGGTGACAAGTTATCGGTGCCCTTTGGAATCACGAAACTCGAAATCCCGATGAGTGGGGGCTAGTTGTACGCACATCAAAGAAGGAGGATAGCTCCATCGTGAGGGGCCAACTGTCAACAAACTGGAGAGTCAGGATTCGTGGAATCGGGAATTCTGTGGACATATGCACTTTGGCATTAAAAACCCTGAAACCACGATGAGGGACAAGGCTGTGGTCTTGTGATATAGAGGTCACGTGGATTAAAGACTTAGCCAGGGAGGCTAAGGCAACAGAGGAGCGTATCGATATTTGGGAATCGGTGAACCAAATTGTTGGGACATCACGAGTGTCAAAACCCCGGTGGATGGGAGAGATTCTTTCGGAGGATCTTCGAGCCTGTCCTGACCGTTAGATGTGGAAACAAGACGTTGAATTAAGCCAGGACGTGAATATGCTTTAAGATAATCGGGGAGAAGATCTGGACGGCCAGAGTCCACCCGTCTAGATCTATGACTGAGGTTCCATTCCGGAGCCCCCTTACTATTTTGCCTTTAGCGATAGGGGGGGTCCGGAATTGGATGCGCAACTCTTGAACGATCGAGATTTACTCACCGTGATCAACGGCTTCTGAGTGGATTTCGGACCCCCNGGGGGGGGGGGGTCCGGAATACTGTGGCGTGTGAAGTGGGACCCCTCCCTGTCATGACGACCATCATGTCGCATTGCCCTCTCGGCACCTGTATTACACCCAAACGCGCGATAGGGCTTGTTCTCATTGGCAGTTCTCTACTCCTGTTGAGATTTGTTCCTATTGGCCAATTGCTGAACCGGTAGGGATTCGACCCCATTGGTCGGTCGCTAGCCCTGTCAGGGTTTGATGGTTGCAGAGTCTAATGTTTGGACATTACTACAGCGCTGGAGCATGAAATACAAATAGGCACTACGTTCAAACTGAACCGCAACCATGGCCCGCGATCACCCAAGGATGGGGAAGAAAAGAGAAAGAGCCAGTTTACGTTGGATCTCCATGGTTATTTAGGAGTTCGAGTCTGACAGAATTCCGGAAAATTTTGATTTAGTTAGTGGGTATGTTACAAAGTGGTATTAGAGCATGGTTACAACACTCGGCCTGATTGGGCTCATGCACGAGTCGTGCATAAACCTCATTCGAAACACTCTTATGAGGAGTAATCCCCTAACGTAACTCTCTTATCCAGGATTAAAACTTGAAAAACGAGAACCCAACTGTGTATGCATGAGAGAGAGTTATAAATTATGTGAAAATTATAAAATGTATTTAACTCTTGACTAATATTCAACATTTGTCTTTTCACTCAAGCGGACGATCAACCGCAGAAACCTACAGATGCAGCGTATGGTGACACACCAAGAGATGGGAGCAGGCTCCCACAATAGGGACGAAGAGTTTAACGAAAAAAGAGAAATAAGAACCCCTCCAGACCTAGCTGAGACTGTGAGGAGTCTCATGGTCGAATTGCAAAGATGCAAGGTTGATAATGAAAGAATGATGAAAGAACAAGAAAAGCAAACTGAGATTAATGCATTTTTACTGCAGAGCTTATCCGACCTACAATGACAAATGCAACATGAACCTGAGATGCAGAATCATGGTCATATCAGTGGCCATACTGAGAGAAGCACGTCAAGAAAGGTCCACCCCAGAGGTAAAGGACCAGTGCTGGATGATTCCACTGAGAAGGAAGCTGGCGATTCAGAAGGCTCTTCCAGCAGCAGGACCAGTTCCTATTCTCAAAAGAAACAGAAGAAGCAAAAGACTACCAAGAGAAATAAATTTGAGGAATTCAAAAAGGCCAAGCCTCCCTCCTTCGACGGCGAGATAAAGAGGGGAGAGGAATCTGAGGCTTGGCTACTTGGACTGAAGAAATATTTCAGAGTCCATGATTTCTCAGAGAACTTGAAGGCCCGAGTGGCCACTTTCAATCTAAACGGAAAGGCTTCCATCGAGTGGGAAGACCTCAAGAATATGAAAGGGGTCCGTGAGGAGGACCAGTCTTGGAAACAGTTTGAGAAGTACTTCCAGAAGAAGTATTTGTTGCAAAGGTATTTCGACGAGAAGGATAAAGAGATTTATGAACTCAAACTGGGACAACTTACTATGGAGGAGTATGTCAACAAATTCCTTGACTTACTGAGATATGTACCCTACATCAAAGCAGAGAAGGCGAAGGCACAATGCTTCATCAGTGGGCTACCCGAGGAATACCAGAACCGAATTGAATTTGACGAGCCAAAGACCCTAGAAGACACTATAAGAAAGGAAACATATTGTCATGAACAATATGGACATCGGGCAGAGTCTCGTGGAGACTGGAAACAGAAGAGTGGTTCGAGATTTCAGAAAAAGGGGATCAGATCCTTGGGATTTAAAAACCACAAGAAGAAGCACAGAATGAACTTTCCCACCCGAAGTGTACTCCAAAAAAACTTTCCCTCGGTGGATGGAAATAGAACTTCTGGACCTATACTAGTAAAGACTAATAACCCAAAGAAAGAACCTTTGAAATGCTAGGGTTGCGGAGAAGACCATCTCCTGAGAGACTGCCCACACCGACAACAAAACAGTCGAAAAATTTATAACATGCAGGAAGCTACCATGGTCAATGATGTGGCAAGGAATGTGCCGCAGATCTATGCAGCCTTGGATAATAACCAAGCTGACCACCAAGCTTCAGTGGTGGAAATAGAAGGTATGATTTTCAACCATCTGGTGTCTGTTTTGATTGACCCTGGTTCAAATTTGAGTTATATATCCCCTAGAGTTGTTGTTAAGTGTAATCTACAGCCACAAAAACAAACTAAGCCATGGTTAGTAGAGTTAGCCACTGGCACCAAAATAAAGGTGGTAGAGGCCATACCAGCCTGCCAGTTAATGTTGGGTAAATTTCGCACCCAAGAAACCCTTAATGTATTACCCCTGGGGTCATACGACCTGTTGATTGGTATGGACTGGTTGGTCGCCCATAAAGCCAAATTTGACTATTACCATAAAAACTTGGAATGTGTGAGAAAAGAAGGAAAGAGGATAACCCTCCAAGGGATCCGAAAACCCGTCTTGGTGAGGCAAATATCAGCCCTACAAATGAGAAAGTATTGCCGAAAGGGATGTCCCCTATATGCAATACAGGTGCTAAAAGAAATTGAAGGTGCTAAACCTAGCCCTGATGATCACCCTATCCTAAGAGAATACAAAGATGTGTTTCCATAAGAGGTACCCAGTGTACCTCCAAGAAGAGACATTGACTTCTCGATAGAACTCGCACCAGGAGCGGTGCTGGTGTCCAGGACACCTTACCGAATGAGCACACCTGAGTTAGTAGAACTCAAGTTACAATTGAAAGAAATGATGGATAAGGGTTATATTCGACCCAGCGTGTCCCCATGGGGAGCACCAGTCCTGTTTGTTAAAAAGAAGGATGACACCCTTAGACCGTGTATAGATTATAGACAACTTAATAAAGTAACCATAAACAACAAGTACCCGTTGCCCAGGATCGACGATCTATTCGATCAGTTGGGAGGTTCGTCTGTTTTCTCAAAGATTGACTTGAGGTCGGGATACCATCAAGTCTGAATTAAGGGTGAAGACATCCATAAAACCGCTTTCTGGACACGATATGGTCACTATGAGTTTGTGGTAGTGCCATTTGGGTTAACCAATGCCCCTACCACTTTCATTTGCTTAATGAACAATGTACTCAGTAAATTTTTAGATAAATTTGTACTAGTTTTCATTGATGACATATTAATCTACTCTAAGAATAGAGAAGAACATGAAGAACATCTTAGACTGGTGCTGCAAGTGCTAAGAGAGCATCAACTCTATGCTAAATTCAACAAGTGTGACTTCTTTCAGAAGCATATACACTACTTGGGACATGTTCTGTCCAAGGAAGGGGTAGCAGTAGATCCTGACAATATCAGGTCTATCATGGAATGGCCTACCCCAAAGGATGTCTCAGACATCAGATCCTTTATGGGATTGGCAGGATATTATAGAAGATTTATAAAAGATTTCTCCAGGGTTGGTTGTCCAATCAATGCCCTCCAGAAGAAGGGAACAAAATTTCTGTGGACACAGCAATGCGAAGAAAGATTTCAAACCTTGAAACATCTACTAACCCATGCACCTGTGTTAAAAGTCACTGGCCCAGAAGCTGACTTCCTCGTATGCACAGACGCCTGTAAGGAAGGGCTAGCGGGAGTCCTTATGCAAGAAGGAAAGGTGATCTGTTACGAATCCCAAAAATTGAATAAACACGAGGTCAACTATGTGACTCATGATATGGAACTAGCTGCCATAGTACATGCCTTAAAAATGTGGAGGAATTACCTCCTGGGAAGGAAGTTTGTGCTTATGACAAACCACTGTGGATTACGGTATTTGTTTGATCAACCCAAGCTCAATGCTAAACAAGCTAGATGGATGGCCCTCCTTAGCGAATTTGATTTTGAAATAAAACACATTAAAGGGAAAGAGAATAGGGTGGCCGATGCCCTTAGCAGAAGCATGAGAACAATTCACCTGGCAGCGGTGAGTACCTGTGAGACAGATGTCAAGAACAGAGTCAGAGAGGCACAAGAAACAGATCCCTTCCTCCGAAATGTGACCCTGTACCTACAACAAGAACCCGCTAGAGAAAAATATGAAGGCTATCAGACAACTGAAGGAGGCCTGCTCACTTATAGAGATAGACTGTACATCCCCAATTGTGACGACTTGAAGAGGTTCATCATGGATGAATTACACAAAAAACCCTACCCTGTTCACCCAGGATACCAGAAAATGATTACTGCCACCTGGAAACAATTTTATTGGCCTGGATTGAAAAAGGACATAGCCAAATATTTGGCCCAATGCATAGAATGCCAATAGGTTAAAGCGGAACATCAACACCCCGCCGGACTACTACACCCTTTACCCATCCTAGAATGGAAATGGGAAACCATCTCCATGGATTTTATCACCAGATTACCAACTTCAACAAACAAAATGATGCCATTATGGTGGTGGTGGATAAACTGAGAAATTCCGCTCATTTCCTCCCCGTCAAATTGACCTACAAGGAAATAGTTATAGCACAGGTATTCATGAAAGAGGTGTTCCGACTGCACGGCATGCCAAGAGAGATAATATCTGACATAGACACAAAATTCACTTCCAAATTCTGGAAATCACTGATGGTGGGTTTAGAGACCAAATTGTTGTTTAGTACCGCCTATCACCCTCAAACCGACGGACAGACAGAAAGAGTGAATCAAATATTGGAGGATATGTTAAGGATGCATGTGATGCATCAACCCAGGAAATGGGAAGACTACCTGCCATTGGTAGAATTTTCCTACAACAATGGCTACCAAGCATCCTTAAAGATGAGTCCCTTCGAGGTCCTCTATGGTAGGCCGTGTAATACTCTAGTCAGCTGGAGTAACCTTGTAAATAGAATTTCTATTGGACCCGATATGTTGAAATAAATGGAACAACAAGTGACTCAGATTAAACAAAATTTGAAGGTCGCTCAGAACCGACATAAAAGTTATGTTGATCAAAAGAGAACTCCAAGAGAGTTCAAAATGGGAGACCATGTATAATCAAGCCCGAAAGGAGTTCCCTCAAAATGGGAACCTGTGCCAAACTGGCACCCTGGTATTGTGGACCCTTTGAGGTTCTAGACAGAGTGGGACCTGTAGCCTATCGACTGGCACTTCCTCCCATAGTAAAAGCACATAATGTTTTCCATGTTTCATTATTGAATAAATATGTACATGATGTTAATCATATAATTGAATGGTCTTTGATCCAGGAGGAACTGGAGGGAGAATTTCTTCCAGAACCCCAATGCATATTGGATAGAAAGGAAACCCGGCTCCAGAACAGAACCATTGCATAGGTCAAGGTGCAGTGGAAACATTTTGGCCCAGATGAGGCTACATGGGAGATGGAAGATGTCATGAAACTGGCATATCCGATTTTGTTTACTTCTGTACATGCAATTCATGGTAGTAGATAAGAACATCGAGGACGATGTACCTTTTTAAGGGGGGGGGGGAATTGTAACACCCTGTTTCCCCCAACTTGTAAATATAACTGGACTGGCCAAGAACTATGGAAAACTCATAAATGTGAATATGTGATGTAAATGGACCTTGAGGAAGAGGTCAATTAATGTGA
The DNA here is from genome assembly GCA_009831015.1 of Picea engelmannii. Classification (NCBI taxonomy): domain Eukaryota; kingdom Viridiplantae; phylum Streptophyta; class Pinopsida; order Pinales; family Pinaceae; genus Picea; species Picea engelmannii. The sequence goes on from ML810279.1 coordinate 120,404, forward strand.
ATAACATTCATAATTTATTGCAGGACTGCTGATGAGGGGATGTGCAGAAAAAGAGACCATGATGGTGGTGGAAGGCACCTGAAAAGGTGGAGTTAACTTCCACCGAGAATTAAATACTTTATTTGGACTCCACTGGCCCGGAGAACCAAAAGCGGCTTGATGGCCCTGAAATTCAATGCCTCCCAGGTTGGTAGGCGGATGGCTTGATGAGGGATGGGATGGTGAACCGCCCATCCGTAGAGCTGTCAGGCCTGATTGGTGCGAGGGTAATTGTGCCACACGCAACCTCGCGAGAGAATAATCCATATGGTAGAAGCAATTAGGAGGGAAGACGCGAGGGGAACTCTCGCATTATGCAGAGTGAGTGATAGTAGAGAGGAAGGATTGCAACCTTCGCTCCTGGTCACTGGCAAACAGGGAGATGCAGTCTCAGAGCATCGTGGTCTCAGCTCGGGGGTGGCTAGTGGTAAATCCGCTGGGAATCGCTACGCCTATGGTTGGGTGGAAACGAGCACCCCTCTCAGTAGTTGCTCCCACTTCTGAAGTTATTTCTGACAAGTGTTTTGTTCATATTGTATCTTGAAATTCATATGCTGACATATATGCTCATAAACTGTGAAACGGTGAACAATTACAGTATAAGAATGTCTGTGTAGTGTTTTGATAAGTAATGTTAGATATATTCTTATAACAGAAAGACCACGCATGGCTTCTGCTGATACATGAATTTAATTTGGCATGGGTCGAACTAAATTAGGCTTCCAGCCCGTTCTCGAGAAGCTGTTTACCCGTATCTACCTCCGAAAATGCCCCGGTATAGATCTCTTCACATAGATTTCCTCCTTAGAAAGGTTCACCAAGAACCCAGAAAAAGGACTTGAACGCACAAGTCTTATTAACCCTGTACGAGGAGGAATGACCCTCTTAAGGTTCCGAGGTAGCAGTGTAGGGATATGTAACAAATCGACGAATGAGCTTTCGTCGGGTGACCCATAGCCATTCACGACCGTTAGATTGACGGGAGTAATGAGGGCTTTACAGACCTCGCCCTTTTTCCCTCTATCTGCGTGAACAACAAGGAAATCGGGATTGTAGATTCCAAAAACCCCGGAGAACATTTGGACCATTGATCTTTCCACGTCCACAAAGTAGTGGAGGAATGTACAAGGTGGGAAAATCTGAGCCGTTGGATGTCATTAGAAATCCCATCGGCCGTTGGATCGGGTTAAGATGCTCGGAGTTTAGTCTCTGGAGGGTGCGCAAAAAGAACGGATCTAGACCGTTAGATCTTGGTGCGATTACCCGTCAGCCGTCGGATCGGACAGGTAAGTGCCTTTCGGGTTGGCGTTTGGCAAAGCTCAAGGGTTAACCTGAATCGTCCCCCTTTAGGACAGGTGTCAGGGATCCCGAAAGAGTCGAGATATTGGCCATCAGCATATCATATATTCTCAGGTTGAGGGAATCAGGACGTGATGAGTCGCGAACTACGAGAGTTCATCTGGACCTTCCATCCATTTGGGACGCGTGTCAAAAATCTGCAGAGAGTCGGGATATTCGGCATCGGGAAATCGAAGTTCCTGAGGTCGAAGGGGTTGAGACATCACAAGTCTCAAAATCCCGACGAGATCAGAGCCGCCCGTTTGTGGGGATGCGTGGCAGAGATCCAGGCCATCGGGGAAAGTCCGGACGAGGAGGTCGTCCATCGGAGTTTGGCTCATCCGGATATCAGAGATCCTGGTGACAAGTTATCGGTGCCCTTTGGAATCGCGAAACGCGAAATCCCGATGAGTGGGGGCTAGTTGTCTGCACATCAGAGAAGGAGGATAGCGCCACCGTGAGGGGCCAACTGTCAACAAATTGGAGAGTTTGGATTCGTGGAATCGGGAATTCCGTGGACATATGCACTTTAGCATTAAAAACCCTGAAACCCCGATGAGGGACAAGGCTGCGGTCTGGTGAGATAGAGGTCACGTGGATTAAAGACTTAGCCCGGGAGGCTAAGGTAGCAGAGGAGCGTATCGAGATTTGGGAATCGGTGAACCAAATTGTTGGGACATCACGAGTGTCAAAACCCCGGTGGATAGGAGAGATTCTTTCGGAGGATCTCTGAGTCTGTCCTGACCGTTAGATGTGGAAACAAGACGTTGACTTAAGCCAGGACATGAATATGCCTTAAGATAAGAGACGAGCAGATTTGGATGGCCAGAGTCCACCTATCTAGATCTATGACTGAGGTTCCATTCCGGAGCCCCCTTACTGTTCTTCCTTTAGCGGTAGGGGGGGGGTCCAGAATTGGACGCGCAAATCTCGAACGATCGAGATTTACTCACCGTGATCAACGGCTTCCCAGTGGATTTCAGACCCCCCTTTCCATTCTACCTTTAACGAGGGGGAGGGTCCAGAATAGTGTGGCGTGTGAAGTGGGACCCCTCCCTGTCATGACGACCACCGTGTCGCATTTTCCTCTCGCCATCTGTATTACACCCAAATGCACGACGGGGCTTGTTCTCATTGGCGGTTCTCTACTCCTGTTGAGATTTGTTCCTATTGGCCAATTGTTGAACCGGTAGGGATTCGACCCCATTGGCTGGTCGCTAGCCCTGTCAAGGTTCGGTGGTTGCAGAGTCTAATGTTTGGACATTACTACAGCACCGGAGCGCGAAATACAAATAGGCACTACGTTCAAACTGAACCACGACCACGACCCGCGATCACCTGAGGATGGGGAAGAAAAGAGAAAGAGCCAGTTTACGTTGGATCTCCATGGTTATTTAGGAGTTCGAGTCTGACATAGGTCCGTAAAATTTTGATTTAGTTAGTGGGTATGTTACACTTTAATTTTGATATTATAGGTCATAAAATGATTTTGTATTTGTTCTATCTTTCTCCAGGATTCACGAGAGATACTATAGACCCATACTTCACATCTGTAAAGAATAACATGTGTAATGAGAGTCTCAAACAAGAATTTCTTCTTATCCCAAATCCAAAGATCAACTGATTTACAATTGTTTTCAAGCCCATAATAAGCTTTTCATCCCGCAATAATCCTTTTCTCAATGCTATAATTCCAGTTGATCTTGTGGTGAATATAAATTCCAATATATTTGTATAAAGTCACTTCCTCCAAGTTTTTGTTGTCATATATGAAGGTATCATAAGTGATCATATTGGATTTAATATTCATGACCTTAGTCTTATCAGTATTAACAATCATACCCTTGTTGGAGAAAAAATCCTTGAGTATTCTTACTTGGTTTTCAAGATCACGGGGACTCCTTTCCATAAGAATGGTATCATCAGCATAAAGAAGAAGATTGATGACTATACCAGTGAGAGTAGGGCTGACACAACCTACTTTTTCCAAGCAATCTTCTAACTTGTCAATGTATATGCGAAAAAGGGTAGGGGACAAGAGACAACCTTGTTTGAATCCAATATTGCAGTTAATCTCTTTCGACCAACCTTCAGTGTTTTTAAACTTAGAAATAACGTTCTCTTACATCCTTATTGCAACAACCCTCAACTCGAGAGGCACTTTTATCTCGTCCAACCTATTCCAAAGGTTTTCCTAAGAACCATGTCAAAAGCTTTTCTAAAGTCAACAAAACAACAAAAAGATTGGTTTTATTATTTTGGAACTCCTCTGCAATGATCCTAAAGGTAACAAGATGGTACAAAGTTGAATGATATCTCCTAAACCCATCCTGGCCTTTAGCTCTTTTACCGTGACTTTCTATCCAAAGTCTAATCTTATTTTCCAAAATAATTCCATAATGCTTGGCTAAAATCAAGCTAATAATAATGGTCATATAATTAGAGGGAATATTTCTATCCCCATTTTTAAAAATAGGAACAATGAGGCTTTTCCTCTAGGGTTTAAGGAAGCCCTGACTGACTGCTAAATTGAAGAGCTTGTGTATGTGAGGGATAGGATAGGCCCTCCAATTTTAATTTTTTTTTATCTTGGTAGCCTTCAATGTCCTTAGCTTTCCCATTTGCAATTCGCTTAACCCCGAAATCTATGTCATCTAAAGAAAAACCTTCATCCTCTATAGGGACAATAGGAATGGTGTCCATGGAATTAGGGAACTCGTAAATATTTTTAAGGTAGGAATTCCAGTCCCTTAAGGGAATCATATTATTTTTCTTTAGTATTGCGGTTTAGAATTTGGCTGCAGAACTTCTTAGGATCTAGCTTAGATAGTTGTGAAAGTTTCTCTTGCCTTTTATTGATATAGTATTTTTTTTCCTTTTAATTAGGGATTTGTACGTATTGATATTATCGAATTTTAAGGACTCATTAGAAGCATCCCTAATCACTTTCCTATCAATTTTACATTCTTTATCATACCAAGGGTTGGTCATTCTATTATTATTTTTACAGGACACCTCAAAAGAGAACTTGTTAATAGAAGTGGAGAGGGTAGCTGTAAAATTATGATAGAGATTTTCAATGTTGTCCTTATAAGTTAGGAGATGTAATTACTATTTAAATCCTTCAAGAAATGGTCAACTTTACTTTTTTCAAAGAACAATTTCCTTTGATTATCATAAGTCTCTTCAATGGCACTCTTGTGCATGGAAAATTTTAGTGTTAGGGTTAAAGGTTTAGGATCAAAGTCAGGCTCATGGTCATTTAAAAGGTTAAAAGTTGCTATTTGGTTGGAAATGGGGATATCATAAATCACATAATCTATGACACTACTACCTATCCCATGAATACAAGTCGTCTGGTTGGAGTTTGGCCACTTCATTACTCCATTGCAAATTATTAGGTGTTGCGAGTTGCAGAGCTTGACCAACTCAGTACCAAACAAATTCTCAATTAGGTCTTCATAGCTTCTTTTGTATCTATTAGATAAAACAAGGTCCTCATCTAGCCATAATGGATTATGGTTCGAATCAGTGCTTAAAAGAGTAGCTTGTTTAGTTGCAGTCCTAGCATTAAAGTCTCCTAGATGGAGGGTATTACCTTCATTTTTCAAACTATAAATATCTTGTTCTAAATTATTATAGGGACAATTGCTATCTAGATTGTTTTTCTTATAAAAAGTAGAATTAATAGGTGAAAAATAACAAATTGCTATATACATCTTCTTAGCATTGGTGTCTGAAATTTCTATCCAAATGTATTGATTGAGAGCGTCGATCTTATGAAGTTAAATGTGAGGAGAAATGTTCTTTATAATATAAGAATATATGCCTCTTATCCCTATACGGTGGGACTTTTTGTTCCATGCTGACCACAAGACAAATCCTTGTATGTTGGGGACCTTAGACTCTTCATGCTCCCAAGTTTAAACTAGACAAATAATATCAATATCACTCGGGATCCAACTTATCATGGGACCTTTGCACCATGGAAAGCCACGACAGTTCCAAAAAAGGATCTCGAGTGTCCCAAATTCCTATTTATTATTATCCTTCTCGTCTCTATCCCTAACAATAGTTTTTCGATTTCTAATTATTTCCAATTTTCCTTCTTTCTTGGCTTCTTTTACCTTTTGAACTTCCTTCCTTAATTAAGTTTGGTCTTCGGGAATGAGGTCTTCATTTATAAATATTCCTGACCCTTTTAAGCTCAGAGATTTACTAAGTATGCTATATTTATGGTTATTACAATTTACTTTGACACAAATCAACCTATCTTTGTGATCAATTATTTTTCCTAGCCTCTTTTCTTCTATGTGGTAAGTTGTATCGATTTGTGCTTTATTATTTAATTCTTCTTTTACCATTGCTAGCGTATCCTCCTTTTGTTGTTGTTTTATACCAAAAATTATGAGGTTCAAGGATCTTTTATTATGCTCAGGTTCTAGTTCGATTAGCTTATTCCTTTCCTCTTTGATGGGTTTGATATCCAATTTTTTTTTTCAGATTACTGAGGGTCAAATTGTTGGTTATTTTTTCTTCTAGTTCTTTAATCCTATCTCTCAAGTTGCGATTTTCTTCACCCTTTCCTTCTTGGGTTTATTGTTTATGTTTTTCCATTTATTGAATCATATCCTTCATTGTCTACAATTCACTCTTGAACCCTAAGAATCTATCCTCTATTTGAGTTTGAATGGTATCTTTGAAGAGTCTAATTTTTTTATGAAGGATTGCTTGTAGCTCTATTTGGAGTTTTATGTCTCTTTCTTCACTCATTTTTTATAATGATTCTAACTCTATTTGGATTTTGACATCTCTCTCTTCTCTCCTTTTTTCTAATGATTCCATATAATCATAAAGGATATCTAGGGTGATTTTGGGGGGCCTCCCCTTGATACGCCAAGTTTTTGGAATAGGTGGTGGAGTTCTCATATTGAAAAGAAGAGAAAAAAAAAGTAACAATTATTATTTTGGATTTGACTTTTAAATGGAAAATAATTTTTTTAATTGATAATAATGATGTTAATTATTATCTCTCAAATCAACTTTTACTTATTAAACTTAATATATATATATATATATATATATATATATATATATATAATTTTCACAGGTTGCTACTAGATTATAAATATATTTTAAATTAAAATTGAATCAAAGTAAAAAGTGACTCACATGATTTCACATGTCTAGGTGCTCATCACTTGATTTCACCTGTCCAGGTGCTCATCGATTGAAGAAGCCAGAACTAATTTACGAAGACATGCCCAAGTGTTCAACAAGTGGAGGAAGCCAGAACTAAAAAATATTCAAAATTAGATAGAGCATTCTGAAAACCACAAAGAATTTCGCCTCATCGAGAGACCTAGAGTTCAAAACCATAGATAAGAAAGGTAAAAACCTCAAAGAAGTATTATTCCCATTCAAAACCAAAGACATATAATGTCATAGTCTAAATGTTCTATGTTCACATAGTATAACTTGTAACTAGTTATATAGAATATATTTGATTAATTATTAAATATTATATATCACATATAGTAACGTCATAGACTAAATGTTCTACTTTTTTTGTTTTCATGGGGATATTTCTATTTAATTTCACATGAAATACGACAAGAAATTGTTGGATTTCCATATTTGAGTGCATGTATAATCCGAGTGCCCAAAGAGGGAGGTTGAATCCATTTATACATTTAGAAATGCAATTTAAATAACAAAAAATTGTGAATTCGTCCATATTTATGTTGCCGAATTCTAGTGAAAAATACCAAAACATAGAACATTTAGACAACATCCATATATAACAACTAACCAATTATATTTTAAATTATTAGTTGTAATTCATTAATATAGTATACTATATATTATAACTAATATATAATATTAGTTATATTATAATATCATTAATAATATATTAATAATAATAATATATTATTAATAATAATATATTAATAATAATAATATATTATTAATAATAATATATAAATTACTATATTATATATTAGGGTGATGTTAGAATTTAAAGATTTCAAAAATGTCATGTCAATTAATAAAAAAAACAATTACACAAGCTATTATATATCATATTTACCATTACTTTAGTATATTACTATTACTTTAGTAAAATTACTATTACTTTAGCATTTAATATTAATATTACTTCTATTACTTTAGTATTTACTATTTACTATCACTAGCAGCATAGATCAATCTTAGCCCTGAATCTATCAAAAGCCCAAAGAGTGATCAAATCTCTTAGGTTAAATCTTTCCTCAAGTTTTGCACTAAAAAGGGGGTTTGCACCTAGAGAGATTTGATCCCTCTCAGCCCTTGATAGATATGAGGTCAAGATGGATCTATGATGGTATAATTTATATGATGATGATGATGATTAACATCCAGTGAGAACAAATTGGTCTATTGGACCTTAAGAGGGTAAGTGATTAGTTGCAATTCTTTAGAATGTTGTTTGCTAAAAAAACATTAAGAGAAGCTTTCCAAGATCACCATAGTTTTGTTGAGTTAAAAGGTTAGGAAGGTTGGTAGTGTGAAAAATATTTTGAAATTGAGATCTAACATGGGTATAGGCTCGACAATCTAAGAGAAAGTGCTTTACATATTCAACCTTCAAAGTGTCACAAATGTGACACACTCTTTCATCCCATGGAATTTTAGGAATTGACCAACACCCAATTTCACTATGGAGCTCATGACAATTTGTTCTTATTTTAGCAAATCTTTTTTCTTTCTTTACACTTGTCAAAATAGAGAGACAATTTTGATCTTCTAGATTAGGGTTGATTACATCCTTATAATATCTTAATTTTATTTTTTCCTCTAACTCTTTTTCATACCACATTTTCACCTTAAATTTTGATTTAATGATATTTTTAATAGTATCCTTATTGTGCAAAATGTTATCTTCCATGACTCCCGAATGACTTAGCCAAGATTGGGAATCTTTATGCCATCATCGCTTGAGTCAAAGGCGATTACAACTAGATTTTGAATCAATTTTAGGAAGCCTCTTGTCATCCATGTCATTTAACTTGTTCTTATACATTAGGTATATAGTAATAGCCATGATGTCAATAGGGGAAAGGATATCCTCTAAGAGGAGGATGGGATGGGGCATATTTCCTTTAATTTTGAGATTATAGGTTATCCCATATCCAAAGATCAACTGATTAACAATTTTTTTCATGCCCATAATAAGCTTTCCATCCCCCAATAATAATTTTCTCAATGCTATAATTCTAGTTGAGATTGTGGTGAATATCGATTCCAAGATATTTGTATGAAGTCACTTCCTCCAAGTTGTTGTTTTCATATACAAAGGTATTGTTATAATATGATGGATGTGCTTGTTTTACCATAGACAATATCACTATTGTCACCCAACCATATGCCGAAGCCACCCTCCAAGCACCTTAACCTTTACATAGAATAACTCTGGAAGAAAACCCTAGGACAGATATCCAAACAAAGGGTAGCACACCTTTATCCAAGGATAATGCACCAAACAAGAGCTGATCAGATAGTCCAAACCATAACCAAGAGATAATCGAAGCCAAAACGTAATTTGCTAGCTGTAGCAACTGCAACAACAACTCTCCTCCAAACTTGCGCACAAATTGGTTAACTGCAGTGCGCACAAGTGAGCTCTGCAGTTATGAAAATGCCTTCCAAAATGAATACTGGCCTCCTATATTTATACTAATTCTAGCTAACTTTCTGGGATGACTTCTCATTTTGGGTGCCTATTTACTTAGTACATAATATTTCTTTTGGACAACTTCTTCTCTTGGAGGCTAATAACCTAATAAAAATTATCCTCTTGAGCCAACCTATCTTCTAGGGTTATTAGCCAACTCATTAGGGTTTCTTGTTGCTTCCTGGAATATTCTATTCTCGTCAGGTTTACAAGCAGAGATAAATACCTCCTGCAACTACCATAATATCAACACTCCCTCCTAGCTAGGGAGGTATTGAAGACAATGGTCTTGAGCACAAACATAACATTGAATCAGTAGCTTCATCATAGTCGTACAAACTATCTCAAGATTAGATCATGAGAAACATCATCATTATCAATGTCATCAACTGCATCATCTCTCAAAACCATACTCTATCTAAGTAATTAAACATGATGTTGGATAAGTCACTCACTCCATAGAGTGACACAAGAGCCATTCTTATAATCCTAGAAGAATAAATGTCCTGTATATTTTTCTGTTTGGGAAATCTCTGTCCATTGATCATCCATCTAGCTGATAATCATTTCCAACACTGTTGATAATCTTCAAGGCAATCATAACAATATCATTCAATAGAACACAAATGTGTCTATCCATAGTAGCACATAACTAATATCCAATGGTACACTACCACACCAAGTAACACACAGATACTTGATCAATGACATATAATCACAATTAGTGGAACACATCCACCACATTAGCTTAATCTCAAACACAAACTTCCAGTTACATAGGCTCCAACCTGTATAATAGAGAACACTTGTTCTCCCTTGCACCACCCTGCCACCCTGGTTTCTCTGGCTGCAACCAGATGGAAGCTACAACTCCCTGTGTTCAAGCACCCACTTGAACCTCTAATGACAATAGTCCTCCCTAGCACCTCCCTACCACCCTTATTACAAATAAATGATTGAATAACCAACAACACAGATAAATCAATTCTTACCACTTCTTCATTGTTCTGCAATTCTTCTCTACTACACTATTCTTTTGCTCTGTTCATATTTGGCTTGACTTGTTGTCTCTTTCTATCTATTCTTTCTCTGTCCTTCTCATGCTCTTTGATATGTGCACATTCTTCTTTCTTCACCTTTTCTCCTCTGTTCAGATTATGTTCCTTATCTCTGAGCTTTCTTCACACCGCGCATACTGTAATTTTACTTTTCTACAGTTCAACTCACTTTTCAGTCAGAACAACCAATTTTGCACAGTCGTCTCATATGTCCTTTTATTCACACACGCCTCAACAACTGAATCACCAACCGATCAAGAATCATGAATCAATTTTTCTAACTCAATTGTAATTGATCAATTAACTATGAGGTGAAACAGTAGCCCTCCAATCATATTCGAATTCACCTGCACTGTTGGATTACAAGAAACAAAATGTCTTTTGCATTTCGTATTTCGGCAATTTGCGATTTCGCATGTCGCAAATTCCTGTTGCAAAGCATCTTGACTCTCCAAGTCGTGATCCTCGAAATGGAGGCAGATCAACGGTCCACAAAACTTCATAATCTGATCCCTTCTTTTCTTAATCGAACGACTGACAGGATTTCGACGTTTTTCCCTTCGAGTCTTCGAGGCTCACAATAGTCCCTTTCAGAATTTCACGATTTTGCATGTCGCGAATTCCTGAAACTCCATGTTGCGATCCCCGAAACTCCATGTCACAATTTCTCATTTCGTCATTTCACGATTTCGACACTTCTTATGATGAGATATCTTGATGCTCCATGTCACGATCCTCGAAACTCTGAAACTCCATGTCACGAACCCCAAAACTCTGAAACTCCATGTCGCGATCCCCGAAACTCCATGTCGCAATTTCACATTTCGACATTTCGTGATTTCTATGGTGAAGTGTTTCGACACTCCAACTCCCAGTATCCGAAACCTACAACAAAAGGTGTTTTTCGCATTTCGTCATTTTGACATTACGACATTTCTGTGGTGAAGTGTTTTGACACTCCAACTCCCGGTATCCGAAACTCCGAAATGGAGTTAGATCAATGGTCCAGTATTTCGTCGTTTCACATTTCACAACTTTGGGACTCCTGTGATGAAGAGTATTGACTCTTGACTCCTCCAACTCCTGGTATCCGAAACTCTGAAATGGAGTTTAAGTCGTGGTTTCACATTTCGCATGCCTGTTTCGGGATTTCGACGTTTCACATTTCGCAACTTCGGGACTCCTGTGATGAAGAGTCTCGACTCTTGACTCCTCCAACTCCTGGTATCCGAAACTCTGAAATGGAGTTTTGCTTCTGATGCCCGAAATGGAGTTTAGCTTATGATCTTGCCATGCGATCATCGTTGTGCTACTGGTTGTGATATTTTCCATCAATGACAAACACAATTACTCTGCCTCTGTCTAAAATTTCCATGTGATCATCGTTGTGTTGTTGGTTGTGATCTTTGCCATCAATGAAAAACACGCATACTTTTCCTCTATCTGAAAACATGCCAACAATCTCCCCTTTTGACATTGATGGCAACCCCTTGAAGAACATCCAACTATACCATTGTAGCATCCTTGAAATCACCACACTTTCTCCCCCTTTGACATCAATGTCAAAGAAAAAACATGCTCCCCCTGAGCTGTTGCAGTACATACTCCCCCTGTCAACTATGAGCAGCTTTGAAATACAACAGATATTCAATAAGTAACCCCCCCTGACTAGGTGAATAGATTAGACGAAAGAAGTTATAACCCCAAACTTTTGACGAAGATATCCAAAAGGGGTTGCTGCTAACGACTTAGTAAAGATATCGGCTATCTGTTCTGTGGAAGGAATATAACTCACCTGAACAATTGTGTTTGTAACTTGTTCTCTGAGAAAATGGTATTTTATTGGTATGTGCCTAGAGTTTGAGTGAAGTACATGATTCTTAGAGATACTGATGGCACTGGTGTTATCACAGTGAAGTGGAATGGGATCAGTGTAAGTTACCTTCAAATCTACAAGAGTTTGTATCATCCATAAAATCTGAGTGCAGCAAGTAGCAACAAAAATGTACTCTACTTTTGTAGTTGATAAGGAAATAGATCCTTGCTTTTTACTAAGATATGCTACTAATGAGTCACCCGGGAAGAATGCTCCTACACTGGTGCTTTTTCTCTCATCAACACAGTTTGCCCAATCTGCATTTGAATAAGTAGTTAACTGAAAATTATGATTTCTGGGATACCCCAGACCATAAGTCATTGTTCCCTTCAAGTATTTGAATATCCTTGTGACAGCTACCAAGTGACTTTGTTTAGGAGCTGACTGATAACGACCTACCATTCCAACAACTTGCATTATATCAGGATGAGATGCTCTGATGTACATAAGACTGCCTATCATTGATCGATATGTCCTTTGATGAACATCGGGTGACATATCATCTTTACTGAGCTTGCAACCAACCACCATAGGTGTACTAACAGTAGAGGAATCCTCCATCTGAAATTTCTTCAACATCTCTTTCAAATATTTTTCTTGAGATATAAAAATTCCTACAGAACTCTATTTTACTTGTAAGCTAGGAAAATATGACAGTTCTCCTATCAAGGACATCTCAAACTCTGTTTACATAGAGTTAGAAAACCACTGGACAGATGATTCATTAGTACAACCAAAAATAATATCATCTACATAAACCAAAACAACTAGTAAATTATCACCTTCGGACTTAATGTAGAGATTGTTGTCAACAATACCTTTCTTGAACCCTTTGTCTTGTAAAAATTTGTCCAGTCTATAATACCAAGCTCATGGTGCTTGTTTCAGTCCATATAAGGCCTTCTCCAGCTTGCAAACATAATTAGGATTATCTGTCAATGAAAATCCTTCAGGTTGCTCCATATATACTTCTTCCTCTAGATCTCCATTAAGAAAAGATGATTTAACATCCATCTGATACACTTTAAAGTTCTTATGGCATGAATATGCAAGGAACATTCTGATGGCCTCCTATCTTTCCACTGGTGCAAAAGTTTCATCAAATTCCTAACCTTCAACTTGTGCATACCCTTTACAAACCAATCTAGCTTTATTTCTAACAACTTGTCCTTTTTCATTCATTTTATTTTTGAACACCCATTTGGAACCTATTACATTCATCTTTGGGTCTAGGGACAAGCTCCCAAGTATTGTTCTTCTCAATCTGATCAAGCTCTTCATTCATTACTCTAATCCAATCATCATACTGGCTAGCTTCATCAAAATTTGTAGGTTCATTCATAGATAAAAAAAACAACATGAGATTGTTATGAGTTTTTAATCAATTTCCTTCTTGTCTGAACTCCTTTATTTATATCTCCAATTATTTGATTTTCAACATGATTCTTTCTAACAATTCTGAGAGGTGATTTTGCTTATTTCTGCTGATTTGTGTCAACCTGAGTATTCATATCTTCATCTGATTCAGATTCTTACCTTTCTGATCCTTGGACTTGTTCATCTTCATCTTCAACTATATCTTCTATGCTTGGTTCAACACTGCTTATAGTTTTGACCAGGATTTCTTCATCAACTTTTATGTCTATACAATCGACCAGTTTATGTAGTCTCTTATTGTAATATCTGTACCCTTTACTGTTTGTAGCATAACCCAAGAAGATACCTTCATCAACCTTGTCATCATATTTGCCAATATTTTCATCATTGTTCTTGATATAACATTTACTCCCAAAGAATTTAAAATGCTTGATTGAAGCAGGTCTTCGAAACCATAGTTCATAAGGAGTCTTGTCACTTTGTGGCCCAAGATTCACTTTGTTAAGGATATGAACGACTATACGAATTGCTTCTACCCAATATGTCTGAGGTATGTTCCTTTCAATCATCATTGATCTTGCCATTTGTTGTACTGATCTATTCTGCCTCTCAACAACTCCATTTTGTTGTGGAGTCCTTGGAATTGTGTACTCTCTTTTGATCCCGTGTTTATCACAGAAATCTTTGAAGTTCCATGAACTAAACTCTCCTCCTCTATCAGACCTTATTGCATTTAATCAATTTCCTATTTGATTCTCATTCAGAGCCTTAAACACTTTGAATTTTTCAAATGCTTCAGATTTTTCCTTCAAAAAGGCAACCCATGTTAGTCTAGAATAATCATCAATAATCAACATAAAATAATTTTCTTTTCCTGTACCTTCTTTCCTTGATGGTCCACATAAATCCATATGTACTAACTAGAGAGGTTTTTCTGTTGAAGGAAAGTTTTTAGATTTGAACTGAGTGCAAGTAAGCTTTCCTATCTTGCAGGGTTTACAAACAGAGTCATATGGCTTTGAGATCTTCGAAAGATCTTTTACTGCCCCATTGTTTCTGAGCTTGATTATATGATCAAAATTTAGGTGTCCAAGTCTCCTATGTCACAACCAACTTTCATCATACTTGCTTAAGTGGCATTCTTCTTTTTCTTATTTTAACACATAGACATTGTTTTCTGTTCTTATCCCTTTTGCAACCAATTGTCTTGAATTCAAAGACTTTATTTTACAATCTTTAGAAGTAAAAACAACTTCACATCCTTTGTCACAAACTTGACTGACACTTAGTAGATTAT
>ML810280.1:22836-45093 GCA_009831015.1 Picea engelmannii
ACCATACAAATCTGAAGGTGCTGATTTATTTGGCTGAATTATTATTCCAATTCAACAACTAGATGTGATAGATGAAGGAAAATAATGCAGAAATAAAACACTGAGGAAGTCAAGAGGGTTAGGTTCCTCACATTGATTTACTCCTAAATGAATATGCCTTCACATTAACATGACAACAAGAAGTTTCTACAACAAATTCACAGCAAGTGAAAAACATAAAATAAACCTTACAACAAAGTAGATGCAATGCCTCACTTCTTCATTAAGTCTTCAAGAATGATATATATAATAGATCCTATCATCCTTCGATTCCAAACTCCTATTCATTATCTCCAACCTTCTCATTTACTTCACTCTCAATCCAAATCCAATTCCCATCCTATCTATCCTCATCCACAATGAATGGAGAAAAGGCTCCTTCAAGGGGGCTTCATCTCTCTTATAATAAAATACAATATTTGCTAACTCACTCCATGACAAGTCAAACAATAATAAAATAATGGAGTAATTAAGCAACAACCTCCAAAATAGCACAAGAAGGTGGGGTTCTCTAAATGAGTGGTTGACCATGTTAGGTGCTCCATCAAATGATAAAATAATGTCTCAATGGTGCGCCCTCCAAGATGCATGATCAAGAAATACATTAAAATAATCCATGATATGGAAGAGTGTGCTCCATAGTCCACCTAGAAAAAGTCTCCAAGTGTGCCCTCTGTTGAGTTTTGTGTACCTTGGGAAGCGGTCCCCTTGTGGTTGTGTGTCTCTAACTACAAGAGGGAAATGATTTTACCTTTGTACCCTTTACTTTATGTCTAATTTCACATTGACTTTATCATAAGTCAAAAAGGTGAAATTTGTCACTTAAGGCAAAAGTGACTATTAATTCACTTTGTGGGTGAATTAAGGGACATAAAGCAAACTTAGGAAACTTAACCAAAAGTGGGTTTCTAAGTGAGATACTTGAGATGAGATCTCACCCATAGATTAGAGATGGCTAGATATGATCTTAGCCATTGATCTCTAGGCTGGGCCTAAGGATGGCTTAAGGGCAAAGAGAGGCATTCATTGTTCACTTGATCACCTTGAGAGTTTGGTGAGGAGAAGAGAACTGAGAAAGGAGGGTTTGGAGCAACTTCCTTGGGCGCACTTGTTCATGGAGGGTGCAAGGAAGCCTGGAACTTCATTCATTTGTGTGTTGATGTTTACTAGTGGGAGGGCACACTCTTGGAGTGAGGGTGCAAGCTAGCAGACACTCAACAGTCACTGAGAAGGTTGGATTGTGATGAAACCCCCTTTCCCTTGGCCATGCAACCAAGAGTCACTGCCCTGGCGTGGTAACCAGCTGATGGCAATGTCATACTGCTAGGTACCCATGGACCTAATAGGCTGGCTCGCAATGAGACCCCCTATCCTCTGACTAGGTTTTGTTTTATTATTTTTCCGGGTCCCTCTTGTTTCTTGCTGATAAGCCCTTTATTGCTTTCTCGGGGATCCCTGGGCGAAACATCTTGAGGTTTATTCTTAGGCTTTTATCTTTTACTAGCTTGCTTTTACCTTCTGGGCCTTTAGCCCCTTCTTCCCACGAGGTAAGGTGCAATCCTGAAAATAGGTCAACCCAATGCCCAAAAAAGGGGAATGGGATAGGTGAGCGGGAAACATGATGTAAGAGTGGTGCTATGATGGGAGCGGATGATGGATTTTCAGAAATCCCCCCAGTGGCAAACCAAAACCTACAGACACAGGTTTGCTAGGGCACCTCGTCAATCCCCCCAAACATGGTCAAGTGGGCAAATGTAAGATCTAAGCAGTTGTTAGAGATAAAAGGAATCAGATGCATATATTTAAAGGTTTTAATGATCAAAGATGACACATACCATGATACCTGGACCAATTACCTCATGGAGCAAGAACCTCTTCTGATACAGGACCAAGCCGATGGTGATGGATGCTGCTGCTGCTGACAAGACAAAGACAATGGAAGAAGAAAAGGTGGGCCCTCCAGGGCCATGCTTAGGTCAATCCTGCTCTCGGTACTCCATGTCTCGGACCTGTGGGCCTCAAGACATGATCTCCTAGTTATCCCTAAACAGTGGGAATAACAGGCCCTTAACATGTTAGAAAGTAATGGATGTGCTCGTTTAACCATAGACGATATAACAATATTGTCACCCAACCATAGGCCGAAGCCACCCCCGAGCACCTTAACCTTGACAGAGAATGATTTAGGAAGCAAACCAATAGCCAACCAAGTCTAATGCACCAAGCAAAGATAACCAAGACTGATCAGAAAGTCCAACCATAACCAACAGAATGTCCGAGCCTAAACCAGGAATATAGATTGTGGCAGCTGCCGGCTACAGTTGCTCCCCAGACTTGCGCACTTGCCCAGTTTCTGCAGTGCGCACCTCTTCCCAGCTGAAATTTTGAGCTGTGTGTACAAAATGAGGTCTGGCTACTTGTATTTATACTGTTTCCTGAGCTGTCTGGGCCGACTTCTCATTCTGGAGGCTAAATACTTAATATTAATTATTTCCTTGAGCCGACTTGTCTTCTAGGGTTAACTTTAATGCTTTAGGGTTTCTTCTTGCTTCCCGGAATATTCTCTTCTCGTCAGGGTTACAGGTAGAGGTAAATACCTCCCGTAGCTACCATAATATCAACAGAAGACAGTAAGCATACGCAACAGAGGTTGATGAGGTTGAAGATAGGTTCTAGAGGGACATCTTGTTGGTCTCCTTCCTTTCAGGTACAGGTTCCAGAAGGGGGACTTGGTTGGTGGATAACAGAACATCTTGCCATATGACAGGTGCTAGAGAGTTATTTGACAGCTTCATAGAGACTGGATCGGATTTGTATGTGGAGCTTGGTATGGGGACTGTTATCTACCAAGTTGCACTAGGATGGACTTCTAGCGAGCCACCAAAGATTGAACATTTCCATATTCAAAATTCAGAGTTCAAAGGTTTAGCCGGTCGATAAGACCAACCTTTTTCACATTTTCCATACCCTTCGAGGAATTGTAATAAGAGATGTTGCATGATGAACTTTGTAAAAGGTCTTAGCCACCTTCGACCTAGGCATGAGTTGTTACTCTTGAGTGTTTTTTTTAACTTGTTAATTATATTTTGCTGTCTAAAAGGCAATTTATAATTTCCAAGTTTTTTCACTCAATTTCTCCAAAGCTGGAGTATATACTCATGGTTAGGCCTTAGCATGGATATAAGCCTAGTGTCTAATGTATATTACCATGCTAAACATCCTCCTAATGTTTTATGGAAATGTGCTAAGTCCCCCTTAGGATTTTTTAATTTTTCAGTTAGTTAATTTTTTTTCCCGTAAAACGAGAATTTTTACCTTAGGGGTGCTCATTTTTGGACCTAGAGCACCCATATTACCTAAGTACCCACTTTGGTGAGTGAAATTAGTGATTTTAATCACTAAAGAGCAATTTTACTAAAAAACCCAAAAAAGACATAAAAAATCAAGAAAAATCAGCAAGTGACTATTTCCTGGGAAACATGTTGGAGTGAATAAAGCCTAAAAAGACAATGTGGCAACCATACAAGACAAAAGGAAGATTGCTTGGTGTAATTAGATGATGTGTGAGGGAGTTAGAAGATTTTACCAAGAAGAGGTGCGCCCCTATTGAAGAGAGGTGTCGCATTCCAAGAGGGGGCTGCCTACCTCTTGAGAGGTGGTGCCCTCTCCCTCTCCTTCGTGTTCACACTTGTCACTGTTTTGGTTGAAAAGAGAGGTGGCAGCCCTTTGGCTACCGCTTGGGAGCTCTCTCCTCACACTTGGTGCACCCTCCCTCTACACTTGGTGTGCCCTCCTCCATTGGGAACTCTTCCCTTTGGCTATATAATGGAGCTCTTTCCTCATAGCAAACGAGTTAGAGTTTGCCAAGGATTGCCATTGCTATTGTATCATTGTATCATTTGAATTGGAATAAAGAAGGCTTTGGAGGCTAATTTGGTGTGGATCTATGTGTGGTTGCTAATTGTCATGTGTCAATTTATGAGGTGGTATTGTTTCATTTCTTTTGTTATGCAAATTTGTTGAAGATTGGCCTTTGTAGGAGTACTATTACTCATAAAGGATAGGATTGTTAATCTTGATTGATTTCTACTCCTATTGTTTAACTATTTTAGAGATTTAAATGTGCATTTTATGTTTTGCTTAACTAATATGCCATTGAGTTTCTTTTGTAGGTAACACCAAGATCTAACAAGTTTCTTGCAAGTGTTGTGAAGCTTTGGATTCTTATTTTGGAGGATTGGATGAGCTTGCTTGCTTCTACCCTCTCTCCAAATTTTTGACCGACAATAGACCCTCTTTTCATACCAAGAAGACTCCATTTGCCCAAGCATTCCAAGGGCTTAAAGGGCTTTTCTTCTCATCTCTTTCTCAAGCAAAAAATCTAAATTTCTTTCGATTCTTTTAAATACTTGCAAAATAAAGTTTCACTTCAAAAGAAATATCATAAATTATCTTTTTCTTTGCATAGTAAAGGAAAGTAGATTATATCTCTCTATCTAGCTTGCAAAATCTACTTCTAGTTTCATTTTTCTTGAAAATTTTAAAGGCTGAAAGTAGTTTCAATTTCTAAAGAGTTTTAAAGTAATATCTTGGCATATTTGTGATATTACTTTCTGTTTTGGGACAGCAAGTAATATCAGAAAGAAAGGGCCTTTTCTTTCTTGTTTAACTTACCTTTTTTTGTAAATTCTATTCTAGTTTACTTAGCCATTTTTTCTATACTTTTATGTACATGTACTAACATTTTTTGCAGGGTCTTCCAATCACTTTTTGGGCATCTTTGCCCAAATTAACTTGCTGTTTCATGCAGGTTGTTGAATAAACAAGGGGAGATTTTGGCCATTTTTGGCTAATTTGGAGCGTTTGGGACTTCCAAGAGCACCTAGTTTCTTCCTAGTTGTAAATTTTCATTGTAATAAACCCGATCCATCTTTATAAGGGTCCACATCTCTATTTTAAAGAGATCAAAAGTCTCTTAAAGAGACTGTTGTAACCGATTTAATAAAATAAGTGAGCCAAGAGAGGCCTCACTTTGTGTTCCCCCCTAGGGGGTTGGTGTTGTGGTCTTGGAGCAAGTTTCTCAATCTTTATTCTTTCTTTGCTCTTAAGTTTGCAACAACAAACACATAGATTAGATTTCAAGTTAGAAAGTAATACTTTAATTGCTAGATTAGTTTTCTCTTTTTTCAAAGTAGAACACTAATTGCTAGATTAGATTTTATTTCATGCAATTTCAAAGTTGGCAATAAACCGTCTCCTCAGCTCCTCGAAAGAGGCTGGTCAGTGAAGACTAGTAATTAGAAAACATTTACTTTCAGTTATTTCATTTCTTGTTTAAAATAAACAACTCCCCTCAGCTCTGAGTGCGGTTTCTGACCCTTCTAGTTGCGAGCTTGTCTCGATCTTCTGGGAGTAAGTTTCATACACCCTGGGCTGGTCAATGGTGATAGATTAATAGGGAAATCTCAAAAGAGAATTATTGCTTGGCCTAGGGGGAGTGTGCGAAGTTTCATTGAATACCTCGGGCTTGTTCCCCTCAGTGTTGGACATCCGACACCTCTAGTGGGCTTGTTGGTGGAACCATTGGGTTTCAACAAGTTCTCAACAAATCTTTGAGCTAAAGGGATAACCTCTTGAGAGGCCAAATCTAGTTTAGTCAAACACTTTATTTTCTTGGAATAAAATTTATCTCATTAACCTGCCATCAATAAATCTAATAAAATACGCGATCTACATTGCCCACGATACTTTTAAGGCACTGGTCTCAATTCTACATTTACAAAGCCATTTGCTTCGAGCACTTTACTTTCAGTCATTTACTTTGAAACAACTTTTAATTTACTTGCATCTAATATTATCTCAAGTATCCTTTTTATGCAAGTATCTTTATGTATCTTGTGGTGATTAATTGATCTATGTATGCTTTAGAATAGTTTTGCTTTATATATATTGGTTAATGCAATAAACTCCTAGAATACTAGTTGCTTAGATTTCAGTTTAAGCCATAGATTATTTTATTAGGGACTACCCCCTTTTGCTTCTCTAGGAGTTGGCCTAGACGGAGGAGTTGAGGATTAGGTGACAACACCTTAACTCTCACTTGCCCCCAAGGA
This sequence comes from Picea engelmannii, assembly GCA_009831015.1. NCBI lineage: Eukaryota > Viridiplantae > Streptophyta > Pinopsida > Pinales > Pinaceae > Picea > Picea engelmannii. The sequence continues at coordinate 28,989 of ML810280.1, forward strand.
CACACCGAGTGGATTGAATATTTCTTTCACATCTCCCAGGTGTGTATAAGGCGGCAACAAGGACCAAGCATGCAGTACGCGGATCTGGTACGGTATCATTTAGGCTGGAGTCAGGATAGGTAATGAGGATGTCGAATGTGTTATGGATGCTAGAGCTTAGGAGGAGTGTTCTCTTAGTCTCAAAGATTGAGAAGTAGGGGTACCACATATTGTTTCGAGAAGGACAAGTGTTGCTTGTGCCCAGGCGATTAGAGTTAGAAGGGGCAACCTAAATAGGCTGAGGGGCCAGCCTATGCGTTCTGTGACTAGGAGGAGCAGAGAGACAGATGAGTAGTAGGTGGCTCCACCAATGATGAGGAAGGTAGCCCCACTAATAGTGTCGGCTCAGAGGGAGCCAGAGTTTAGAGGGAGTCATCCCTCAGGATCCAGTAGGGACGAGCAACCTCTCATAACTATTCAAAAGAGATTAGACTTCAGAGGAGGTCAGTAGGTTCAAAGGTTGCAGATGGCTCCGGAGATTGTACAGATTTAGAGGGAGTTAGACTCCAGAGGGAGTTAAGAGGCTCAGAGAGAGAGTTAGCCAATCAGAGGGAGTTCCCCCTCAGGCTCAAGTGGGAGAGAGGCATCTTCCAGGACTGATAGATAGGTGTAATGGTTTGAGGAGGCATGACGGGAGGTTCAGAGGAAGAAGGCTTCTAGGGCATGTAAGACCTCCATAGAGGGTCCAATTGATTCACCAGGTTCAGCTACAGTGATAAAGGAGGCAACCGACCAGGAAGAATGGGGAGTAGGATCTACTTCAATCGCAGAGGGAGCAACCAGCGAGGTAGATTGGACAACAGGATTTGCTCTGGTGACAGAATTTATGGACCCATAATTGTATGTATGATTTCGGAGCTTGATCCAACATTATTACTAAGGGAATTATGCAAATATTGGGCCTTAAAGCCACAAGGCCTTATCATAATGTGTGCCATGGATTTTAGGGAAATTGAAACCCATGGGATTATCATAGATTTTACAGTCAAGCTAGCTTTCTGCCCAGATTTTTCTTTCAAAATGGATGTGCTTGTAATCGATGTGCCAAATGCTTGGAGTATGCTTCTCTCTAGAAAATGGGGAGCTCACATGTGAGGTTGCCTAAATATGGATTTGACTTTTGCAACTATCCCATACCCTCCTCCATCAATCGAGAATTTCAGGCTCTTTAGAGAAACAGAAAGAAAGTATCACATAGAAGATCCTAAAGAGCCATTCAATGAGTTCTTATGCCAAATGTCTGACATGGATAATTTCTCAATATGTTCAAACTTCCTCGGATCAACTGAAGAAAATTTAAGGATGAAAAGAAAAGTAATAAAGCTTGGAAGATGAACTTTGATGGTGCACATTCAAGATCAGGAAAAGGGGCTGGAATTGTTCTAGTTTCACCAACAGGAAAGTCTTACAATTTTGCATTTAGATTAGAATTTGATGCAACAAATAATGTGGCTGAGTATGAAGCACTTCTACTTGGTCTAGAAATTGCAAAAGACATGGTGATCAAAATATTAAACATCAAGGGTGATTCAGATTTGGTCATTCTCTAGGTAAAAAATAAGTATGCATGCAAAAGTGATAGATTGAAAAAATATAGAAATGCAATTTGGGATACTATAGAATTATTTGATGCTATAGATCTCATTTCAATCCCTAGGGATCAAAACAATTTAGCTGACAGTTTGGCAATTGCAACTTCAACCCTCCAAACTTCAGAAGATCTAATAAAAGGAAAAGGAAAGTTGGAAATAATCTTTAGACCTTCAGTTCTAGATAATGTCGATCACCGACAAGTTTTCAGGGATGATGAGAAAATCTTAAGATTCATCCATAATGTTCAAGAATTCTCCGGTTTCAATGTCAGTTACAAAGAAGAAGGGAAAGATTATATTGAGGAAGATGACCCAATAAAAAATCTAGTCCCTAGAGGAATAACTTCTTTAGAAAAGATCTTTGACAGGCTTGACATGCATAAAAAGAAAAAAGAACTAATAAAACTTGGCAGTTACATAGAAGTGAATATTGGGACAGAAGAGGTCCCAAGGCTCATAAAAATCGGAAAGGGTACTTCAGAAAAAGAAAGAAAAGAATTAATAAGTCTCATCCATGAGTATAGGGATGTATTTGCATTCACATATGATGGACTTAAAGCTTATAAAGATGATGTGTTTCAACATACTATCCCACTCAAAGAAGACACAAAGCCCTTCTGGCAAAAACTTAGGCGAATAAATCCTAAGTTAGCACCTTTGGTTCAAGCAGAACTCAAAAAGATGTTGATGCTGGCATCATTGCTCCAACAAGGCATTCTTCATGGTCTCCTAACATAGTGGTAGTTAGAAAGAAAAATGGGGGAATAAGGTTATGCATTGATTTTAGAAATCTGAATCTAACATGCATTAAGGATAATTACCCCTTGCCCAACATGGAAACTCTATTGCAAAGAGTTACTGGTTCCAAAATCATGTCCATGTTGTATGGTTTCTCTGGATACAATCAAGTGTTGGTGAGAAAGGAGGATCAAAATAAAAGAACCTTCACCACACCATGGGGCACCTTTGAGTACCTAAGAATGCCCTTTGGCTTATTAAACGCAGGTGCTACCTTTCAAAGGGCCATGGATTTTTCCTTCCATGAATTAATGGGCAAAATCATTGATATTTACCAGGATGACTTGACTGTTTTCTCAAAGGAAAGATAAGATCATGTGGGTCATCTCAGACATGTGTTTGAAAGATGTCGGAAATATGGCATCTCCTTGAATCCGGCTAAATCAATTTTGGGAGTTGATGAAGGTAAGTTGTTGGGCCATATCATAGCAAAAGATGGGGTGAAAATGGACCCATAAAGGGTACAAGCCATACAAGGAGTCCCTTTGCCCCAAACCAAGAAAGCTCTCCAGTCTTTCCTTGGTCAAATCAACTTTGTAAGGAGGTTCATCCCAAACTTAGCCGAGACCATGAAACCTATACTCAAACTCTTAAAGAAAGATGTCAAGTTTGAGTGGACAAAAGAAGGAAGACGAGCTTTTAAAAACATTAAGGACGTGTTGACCACCTATTTCGACTAGGGGTCAACTCGATGTTCCATGAAGATATGTACCTAGTAGTACAACCATTTTGAAGATTTTTGCTCAACATGACAAATTTTTCCCTCGGCACGCTTTTCTATGTAATCAAAATTTCCGCTCCCCTACGTGGGATAATATTGTAATATGCTAGCATGAGTCAATTTTGATCTAGTTATCTATGACTTTATCATTAGGGAAGTCCTTTCATCGAGTGTATTTTTTCCTCAGGTCATTAACCTTGCTTAACTGCAACTTTAATTATCCTTGAGTTTTTCACTCACAATAATTCTCCAAAGTGGTGAAAGGCGTTCTAATGATCGAGCCCAAGGGGTAACTAAGGTCTATAAGTGTTGTAAATGACCATGCTAGACATCTCCTAGAGTCTTGCGGAATTCCGTTAAGTTTTGATAGGATTTTTTAAATAATTAAAAGTTTCGCAAACTGGGGATTTTTAATTATTTTTGATGTAAAATGTAAAAAAGTGGTCCTTGAGGATTTTGTATAGGGGTGTGAGTACTCAAATAAAATGGTTTATGAACCCCTACACCCTTGGACCAAGTCTCAGCTCATTTGGACAAGTTTTGCTAGGCCATTGTCCATGATGAGTCCAAGTTGGTCAAAAATAAGCATGTAATTGGCTAAATTAAAATAACCATATTTTGTAAAAGTCACTAAAGTCATGAGAGAGAGTGGGAAAAGGATCCCAAATGTATTTCCTAAGTTGGGAAAATGATTTTCAACTTAGAAAGGCCCCCTTTGCTTAGCCAAAAACCCACAATGACCATCTCCTTAGAAGAGGGGCGCCCCCCCTGCTCATAAACTCATGGGAAATTAAAAATATAGCATGAGGGCCTCCAAAACTTTGGAAGTACCCCCCATTGACCCTAATTACACCTTTGGTTAATGGGAAAGGTGGTTTCCCCCTTCCCCACTCACCCCTCAACCCTCACACACCCTCTAAACCTAAAAGTGCACCCCTCTTGAAGAGACCCTCCCCCATTAGATGGATGACACTTGGAGCTCATCCAAGTGGGGTCTCTACCCTTCCTCATCTATAAAAGAGACCCACTCCTCCTCATTTCATCATCTATTCTCATAGCAAGTCTATTATGCCAAAATTTCTCCATTCTTTTCCCTCTCTCTGTCTCATGCTCTCTCATTGTAAATCTTGCTACAAGTATTTGTAGCAACATTTTGTTGATAATAAAGGAAGCTTTGGAGGATCTATGGTGTGCATTGGGAGTCTTCTTGGTGCCATTCATTGTGTTCTTGTGAGGTGATATAACTACATTTCATTTCTTGCATTTTTGCATGTCCATGATATTATACTCATTGAATTCGATTTTCTGCAAGGAATCCAAATCCGCAATCAGAATCGACATGTGAGCCTTGGTGCTTGTTGATTTTTCAATAAGATAGGTTAAGCATGAAGTTCATTCCATTTTTAGCATTTAACCATAACCATAAATGTTGCAGCAATCAAGATCGCAAGAGGAAGCACCATGCACAAGAACACAAGAAGTATCCTGGGAAACCCTTCTCAACAAGGGAAGAAAACCCAGCCAAATCCTTTGCTATATTTCTCAAGAGAAAGACCTTCACCACCAAGATAAACCCTAGAACACAAGAGGGTGCTCAAACCCTAGAAGACTAGCGCCCAAGAGAGGTGTGCACTTTTCCCAAGGAAGTGTATTTGTGCTCTTCCGGTTCACTGTACTTTCTTCTCAATCTAAATCGGTATATCCTGCAAACTCAAGTTCTCATTGAAGGCATGTCTCAGTCCATATCCAATTGTGCCTCGGATATATCTTAATATATGTTTTGTTGTTATCTAGTGAGTCTATCTCGGTTGACTCATGAAATGACTAAGCACATTCATTGCATGGCATGAATCAAGTCCAGTGTTTAACCATATACATCATTGATCCAATCAGCTGTGGATCGATCTCGTCTGAATCATCATCGATCCATTATGGTGGATTTTGCATTCTGTCAGACTTGAACTTCTTTAATATTTTCAATGTATATCTTCCTTAACTCAGGAAAATCTCATTGGTCCTTTGTCATACTTCTTGTCTTAAGAAGGAGTGCATCAAGGATTACTTGTATCCAACAACAAGGCTTTCTTAATAAGTCATCAAAATCAGGCTCTCGTTATCAACACTGTAATGATATAGGTTTGGATCAACAACACTCTTGTTGAAGTTCAAACTCATCAAGAATTTATCTATAGTTTCCAACTCATGGATGGTAGTACGAATGGAATTATGTCGGGTTCACTGAATCAAGTGTCTCATCATAGACAACTCCCTCTGTTTGTGAGAAACTTCTGGCTATAGATCTCTTTTGTATTTTTGGACACTTCTATCAGTTGCATGTTTGATCTTATAGATTTACTTGGAAGTTACCACATACTTCCCTTATGCATCATTCTTTTAAGATATACTGGTATTCTTCTGTTATGGCATTTTTCCATACTTGTTCTCTTGTTGCCTCTCTAAGGCAAGGAAGCTCAACATCAATGAGGTGGCTCATGACTGAAGGTTAGCTCAAAAAATCTCTTTTGCTTTATCGGGATGTGCCTTGAGAGGCTTGTGTGTTTCTCTGCCTCTTGCAGAGTGAGTCTAAGTAGGTCTTTTATGCCCTACTGCAATATTTCTGGACATATCAACTGGAGCAACTAGATCAACTTGAATATCGTCTGTCTCCCTCTGAGCTGCTGAAGGTGGAGAAGGTATTGTCTTACTGTCAATCTCCATCTGAGATTCTCTAGGTTTGTTGGATGGGTATCTCTTCTTTTAAAGACAACGTTTCTGCTTGTTCTCGCATAATAATCAATTAAATATGGTTTGGACTCCCGTACCAGGGATAATGGTCCAAGTCTTTGAGGGCTCCCATACTAGGGATTTATTCAAAAATGCACTCAACTATAAAAATTGAAATCAATTGATTTACCTGGTTTGTAGTCATGCTTTAGTTTTTAGAGGAAGTACTTCTCTCCTCTCTTCTCTTCATTCTTTTGAGGTGGGTCTGGATCAATGTCAGTGGTGGAAGCATATTGTCTTCCCTTCTTCTTGGTTGGACAATTTCTTGCATAGTGTCCATAATTGTCACATCTGAAGCATTGAATTTCTGAAACATCTCTTCTTTGATAACCTGGGTTTGATGAAGACTTTTCACCTTTAAATGTTTGCCTGAAATTTCTTTTGAATTTTCCTCCTTTCTCTGTGTGAAGTGCAAGAGCATGATTTTCTTCCGAGGAATCTTCCACTTCTCTATTTGTGAGTCTAAGTTCTTCTTGAGTACAATCTGTCTATAGACGATCAAAGGTTGGTAGAGCTTCTCTTCCACTGATACTCTGAAGGAAAGGCTCCCACGATTTTCGAAGGTTCTGGAGAGTTGTTAAGACAAGTTCTCTATCATACATGATTTCCCCGATGGTCTCTAGTTGTTCTTTAATCTCTTATATTTTCATAAAGAAGATGGGAACTGTGTCACCCTTTGTCATCTTGGTACTTTGAAGTTGGCTCTTTAAGGTAAGAGCTCTGAAGGTGTTGTCACTTTCAAACATTTCTTTTAAAGCTTCATACATGTCGTAGGCTGTCTTCAAGTTGGAAATACGAGGTAAGAGATGATCTCTTACTGAGTAGATGATTAATTTTCTTTCTTTGACATCTTCTTCCTTTCTTATCTTCTTTTCTACATCTGTAGTTGTGTCTGGTAGCGTTTTAGTAACCACATCCAAGAGGTCATCTTCTTCAAGGGTGACCTGAAGCCTTGATTTCTAGGAGCTGAAGTTGCTTGCTCCATCAAGCCTATCTTCTACTAAGGCTCCATTCTTCATTTGATTGGTTTCTTCAAATTCTCGCCAACTGGATTTTGAAAACCTAATGATTAGGTTGAATTAGTAATCTTGGATTAAGTTTGGACTTATGACTGCCAACAATCAACTTGATAGTGTCACATAGATGCTTGCTGATTCAAGAGAAACGTTTCTTCAAAAATCTAAGATTAATCTTCTGTAGGAAATTTCGGCACCCTAGAAACCCTAGGGCCAAAAATAAAAAATTCCCGGATTTCCACTTTGAGAGCTTTTGGAGATGTGCTGGAGGAGGCCGTACTCTTCTATACCAAGAATAGCCCCAACGTCCAAGTATTAAGGGCTGAATCACCAAAGAAAGGAGGGTAGTTCGGATTTTTCTGGAAACCCTAGGAGGGCCATACGGTTCTACAAAAGTGAGAGGAGACTTGATAGATGCTTGTGCAATGGGTTCTTTCAAGACCTAAGCTTCGATTCCATGTTGATTTTTCAATAAGCTAGGTTAAGCATGAAGTTCATTCCATTTTTAGCATTTAACCATAACCATAAATCTTGCAGCAACCAAGATCACAAGAAGAAGCACCGTGCACAAGAACACAAGAAGTATCCTGGGAAACCCTTCTCAACAAGGGAAGAAAACCCAACCAAATCCTTTGCTATATTCCTCAAGAGAAAGACCTTCACCACCAAGATAAACCCTAGCACACAACAGGGTGCTCAAACCCTAGAAGACTAGCGCCCAAGAGAGGTGCATACTTTTCCCAAGGAAGTGTACTTGCTGAAATTTCCAAACTCACATGAAAGATATATTTTCTCAATGGGGAATTTACCTTTACTTATACTAACCTTAACTGTCAACATAAGTGTCTATTGGCACAATAGGGCCAACCTCACTAGCTTATAATATAATTAATATTAACCAGATTAATTATCTTTTACATTAATTACTGGTCACATTAAGGTAGGGCCAACCTGTACCTTGTACATTACAATTTAGGGTTACAGGTAGGTCTGACTCTTGAACAATATAGCAAGGGATCTTGTACACCCACTAGTGCTCATCCACTAGGGGCACATCCATAGGGATGTCCATATCTTTGTCTCACTGCATTACATAGAAGAACCATTTCTTCACACGTTCACCTGTGCTCGTCCACAAACACGTCCACTCAACAGATCTTCTTTCTCACTGCCTCACATAGGAGAGTCATCTGGAGTTTCTCGTCAACTCTGCTGCTCAGAGGAGGCTAATACATCATCTTCATTTTTGTTCTCATGACGATGCACCCGACACTTTGGGCTTTCACACGTTCACCTTGTGCTCAGCCACAGGCACGTCTAACTCAACAGATCGACTTTTCCATTGGATAATCAACTGGACTTCTCAACTCTCTGAATGGAGGAGGTCATCTCTACGTTCCAGCTCTGTCTCAGGTAGGAACCACATACCCTCTTCAGGGGCTGTCTCTCAGGTTTGTAAGCTGGAGAATATCTTCACATGGCTGCAATGATCCACATCTCACAGGTTTGTAAGTTTGAGAATGTCTCACATAGCTGCAATCATCAACAGTGCTCAACCTGCTAAAAATAGAAAATCGTCCGAATACCCTTGACTTTATACTCATTGATCTCGTCTTTCCACAAGGGATCCAAATATGCAATCAAAACTGACATGCAACCCCTGGTGCTCAACTTGCTAAAAATAGTAAATTGGGGCACATCATCCCGTAAAAGATCCAAAAGACTCTGGATGTCTCAAGGATCAATATCGTGCTCTCATAATCTGAATCTGGGTCCTGGAGCAAAACCTGCTAAAAATAGAAAGTTCTTTCATTTTTCCCGGAAAAGTGTCATCGGGCCTAGAATCCTGCGAGGACTCATACTGTATGCTCAGAATTGCCTCAAAATGTCAAGAGACCCACTCAAACCATGTCTCCTAAAAATTAGCAACACCTGCATCTCTTTCAAAATGAATGGAAACTAAGTCATCTCTGACTTTGAACTAAGCAACCATGTACTGATCATGTACCTGCCTCATGTGGGAACCAACCTCTTGCTCAACATAAGTGCTAAACTCTGGGAAAATCTCAGTATGCCAACCAAAATGCTGCATGTTGGCTCTTAACTCTCAAGACTTTCAAGGGGGAAAATCTAGGGGTTAACACAGTTGAAATTGGGTAAATTTGTATATAACTGTGGAAACAATAGACCAGACTTGAGGTGCAGTAAAATCTAAAAATGAAACCCTCTAACTGCTGGTCCTTGTTTCCGGCAATTGATCTACCACTGTAAACCCTCGAGGATCTCAATCAGAGATCAGCTCTGATACTATGTGAATTTTCCAAAAGCCCTAGATGACTGCTGTACTATGTGTCTCTTAATTAAATAAATCAGATATGAACTTATTTAATCACGTAAATGAATATTTCAATCACACATATAGCTGGAAAATGAATGGCGGAAGCAATAAATGAATAACACACATACACAGTGATTTTCCCCTTCAAATCAGCTTATCATTCCCATGATCAAAACTTACAAGGTACCTCCACAGTCTGCTGTAACTTAGCAGCTGTACGGTAAACAACACACTACAGAACAGAGAAGTATAACCTGCTGAAATAGAAGTATGGCTCTGCTGAAGAAAGAAGGGATAAGCTATTGCTATTCCCTCTTGGTGTTTGCTACAGCGTATCAACACTTTCTCCTCTCAGATGCACTCTCTTTCTCTTGGTCTCCGCCTCTCTCAAGTGTTCCCATGTGTGTTCCAACTTCTCCCATCTTGTCCTATTTATGCTTTGAGAGAGTTAACTAGTCTCATTAATCCTAGTGACTAATTTCCCAAATCTTAGCAACTAATCTCATTAATCCTAGCAACTATTTTATCTAAAAAATGAGGTGTACGGCTAAGATTAAAACAAATCTAACTCACTAATATTCTAGAATATTTCATTTAGATTTCCAAGACTAGAAGAACATGGGAAATTTGACTTTCACTTTTATTTATTTACGTGAAATTACAAGATGGTATTATTTTCCACTTTTCCCAAGTGGTCACTAAGAAGTCGTCTCGAACTACTTCTCACATGTTCACACCTAACCTGTGCAAGAAGTTCCTGCTCGAGCTACATTTCTCAACATTTGTAACCTTGTTGGCCAAAATTTGGCTCAACAGAGGGTATGGCCCTGTCATCCCATGGATGTGAGATGTCTACCAGCCAAGCAGGGAGATGTCGGTTGTCTCACAGGTCTGACTTCTTTCGCTCCCATGAGTGGGGAACGTGCATGGTGCTTAGCGCCTCCAATCACCAAGATAGGCTGGAAAAAGAGGTGATGAGTGTAGTAGTGCAGGTTCTGGAAAGATCTCACAATGTCTCTTGTCTGTGTGTGATCACCTTGCGTATGTATAGAGCTAGACATGTCTGATCTGGATTGCAGAAGAAAGTAGCAAGAGCACTGCCAGAGTTCCAAAAGAAGAAGTGGAACCTCTTCTGAATATCATAGTATATTGGACATCTCAAAACAAGTGCCGTATGGGATGCAGAGGATTTAAATGGAGGTCCCTTGGCAGACTGTAATAGCTTCTTATGTCTGTTTCCCTGCTATTTTTTGTCCATGTAATTATGCAAATGGATCTCTATTAGAGTGCTGGTTTTCTATTTGTAGGTAGGTCTTCAGATCTTATCAGAAAGACTTACTGCAAAAGGATCTAGTCTTCTAGACGGTTTATTTTTCAATTGCAAATTTTCTTTCAAGTTTAATAATGGAGTCTGGATTTAACAACCTTACCTGTTGTTACGTTTGAGGTTTTATTAGACAGAGGAGCATCTAATATTGATTTCCCTGAAAATGATTATAGTAACTTCACTAATTGTTTTTCATTAAATGAACATTAAATTGAAGTTTTTACATTAATAATGCATCTTACGGTATTTTCAATTCTGATTTAAGATGCCACAAACTTAAATGATGACTCAAGTCTGTTATCGTGCTGTAGATTGGAAATATCACAAGAAAAGTTTCTGGCAAACTTTTGGTGGTGTTGGGACCGGTTGAAGGTATTTCTTTCGAAACTGTCTGCCATATGCCATGTCATATAGTCTTTCAAGCTTTTATTCATCTGCATTGAGGAGTAAAAGATGTGTTTTATTTCTTTGTACTCTAGCATTTTTTGTCCTGATTATCATTTGTAATACTCTACAGTACAAAATTTGATTGTATTAAATAGAAAAGTACCAATGTATTATTATGTGGGTTACACTAAGATACATGTGAAAATCTAACTGGTTGCATCAAATTTTGTTTGTCTATAGTCCCATGGCCACTAATTGTATTTTTAATCAAAGTAATGTAAATAATGGACGTTCCTTGTTGAAATTACGAAGCAATTTGTTGCACCGAGAGAAGCCAGGGGCATTTTACAACACAGTATTGAAGAGATTGTAACGTCTATCCCATTTGTCCGTCCATATGTTGGCTATATATATATATATAAACTCCATTTTAACTCGGGATATTTTAAGCATGAAGAGATTTCCATTTCTTTCTTTTTTTAATGCCACTCGGTGCTTAATAGATCCTCAGTTAAAATGGATCTACGTTGGTATGCTAGACCCCAGTTTCTTTTTCCATGTAAAAAATCGTCATTTCTGTTCAGGTAGAACAGAAATCACATCCATAATGTGCTAACACTCTTATAAAGCAACAGATAAGAAGGATAACAAATCTCCTTTCTTCCTCATCTCTTCGGATACCTTAAGAAAAACCAGCTATCAGCTCAAACAAGATCATTTCTGATCTAAAAAAACCTGCCATTATCTCCCACAGAGGGTAAAAGTCAATACTTAAAACAGGTCAAAACTGCCACTTATACCATCTTTTGAGAGAACAATTTACAGTTCTAATGTCTCATAACAAACAGAAACACAGCAAAATATCATGAAGAAACAAAACAAAACCACATCATGATTTCCCTTGGACAGTTTCAGGAATAATTCTCTTCACATACATATGAAGACCCTTCTCTAATAGCTTCAAGATTCACCCTTCCTTCCACCATCTGATGACCCTCTTTGGATAACTTGTTAGCGTCAGAATTCTGTTCTTGGAATACATGATCGAAAGAAATCAGATCAAAGTTACTTGCCATTATTTTAACTTGATCACCCTAGTTTTTGAGATGGATATTCAGCAATTCCCTGTGCCTTTCATCCAATTAATCACTAAAAGTGAGTCTTCATAAATTTGAATAGCCCCAACATATTAGCAAGCGATGGCTCCTTCAGTGCCGGAGCACATCCTCCAGGCACCTCTAGTCGATACATTTCTTTCGGGTTCCGGAGAGTGTTCCTCTCTTCTCTGGGACTCCCAGCTTTGTATCTTTTTGTTTCTTCAAGGATATATTTTAGATTCCAAGTCTTTGACCTCAGAGGATAGATATGCTTTTATAGGAGCTGCACTCGCACTCCCACTATGTAGTGTTTCTGATGTTGTGATGTACCTAACAGTTCCTTTGACCTATTTATGGTCACTTGTTGGACTTTAATAAAATTATCTTATCTTATCTTACCTAATATTTTTTTCCATTGCTACTTTAAGCAGCAGTCTCAAAGCCATTAATTCTGCAAAGTTATTGGACCCCACCCCTAAAGCTCCCTTGAGCTTTATTATAGGATTCTGAGAGAAATAAAGCACATCCCACGTTGCTGCTGCCCCAAGGTCCTTGACTAGAGCCATCAAAAAACCCCATACGCCTGCTCCTTGTTGGTTCTCAATGCTAGAGCCCAGTTTATTATGCATAAAAATAAACTATGAAATGCACAAGAAGTTTATATAAAGTTAATGGATAAATCTTTTGGCAAAAAAGAAAAAGGCTTCATTAAGGTAAGAATCTTGTCTAAAGGTACTGTGTAAGTCAGTCTTTCAATGGTTGAAAGCCTCACCAGGATGCTGCAGTGGCTTCGTCGCTAGACACTATGGAAAAGGCCATATCCATTACCATAAAGGTGGAGAAATCCAAGTCAAATGGAGGAGTGAGCTCTCCATAATCAAAGGAAAGTAAGGATGTTAATAGGCATCTACACCTTGTAGAAAAACTCGTCAGAATTTCTCCTGAAAACCATACATATTTGAAAAAGGTAAAAGTAATTAAAATGCTATGTATATATACGAAATTATTTGAAGATATTATCCCAAAAATCCACAAATAAATCAGGGGCAGAGCCAGCAAAGAGGGGTGTTTGTAGTCTGTAAGGCAAGTGTCCAAGAAAATCCCCTTAAAAGTTAGGTGCTAAACATTTTGGTACATTTTAGCCGGCTGGATTTTTCATTATTAGAGGGATGATAAATGGTGTCGAGTCTACATTCTTGGGGATCTAGGATGTACTCACAATTTCTTGTATGAAAAATTTGAGGAATAGCTAACAAACAAGTTCAAGAGGCTCTGTATGCATAAAATGTCATGGAATCAAATTGAATGTTTATTCAAGTCCACTAATAACCAAAAATGGGTAATGGCATTGTAATGAAATACATATAATACCAAGTCCATGGGAGACTGCCCAGCATCTCCTATATGAAATGACAGAAAAGGTGAGATGAGTGTTACCCAGTAATATTGCATGAGGTTACCTCTTGCCACTTTTTTGAGCTGTTGGCAGTTGGGGACCTATTTGTAGCAGGCTGAGTTGAAGGGGTTGATGGCATGTAATGCAGTACCTGATGATGTATAGTCCCTTTGGTTGTGAGAATGGCTAACCCCCTCTTCTGTTAGGAATGCCACCTCTATTGTCATGCGATACATGTTCATGGCAGTAAGGCAAACCTGTTCCAGGAGCTTCTCTCTCAAGGCTGCAGCTTTAAAGGAGACGAAGAAATACATTGAAATTTGAGAGTCAAGTCTGCCAAAGATTTGGAGTCACAGGAATCAAAGCCCTGAAAAAAATGCATTACATAATTGTAATCTCAAAGGACGTCGTGGCCATTTGAACAGAGGTTTGCAGGGATTTAGGACACATGGCAAGCTGGAGAGTCCCCTTGAGCTTTTCAGAAAAGTTTGTGGAAATGATGTGTATCCAGATTGTGGTTCTCCTGAACTAGACTGGGCCTCACTGGAAAAGGAATTTTTACATTGCATTAAATGTTCAGGTGTTCATTGTAACCTTGGTATACGTATATAAAACAAAGTTCTAAAAGTCGTATTGGTGAAAAAATCGCCGGGGTCCAGAAAACATCGTTTTGGATTTATCGCGAAAACATCGGCAAACTTAAAAAAATACAAAAATATTCATCTTTTTTAATTTTTGAAACATTTAAAGCAACAATAACATCAAATAGACAAATTGCCACATAAATATGGAAAACAAACTGATATATAAGATATATAAGATGTCTAGTGACACATCACACATAAAAAATGAATCATGTCTTGAATCCTGATTCCTGAGTGATTAAAAAATATAATAAATGTATCTCATGATCGTCATCATGACTCATGAGTCATCTACAATTAAATCAAGTAAATAAACTATCGATTCCCTCTGGATCTACCCCTTTTACGGGCAAAGGTAATTGCTGCAGAAAGTGCTTTTCCTCTAGCACTAGGAGTAGGTACCCTTGAGGCTTATGCACCTCGAACTGGAGTCGAACGTCCTTTAGAAGAACTAGAAGACCCTCGAGACTGATGTCCTCTAGAAGAAGGTAGAGGAGGTAGATTGCTAGTGCTACCACTGGGTCTATCTCCCTTTGACTGTGACCGTGGCTCTATTGGTGGCACACTCACAGACTCGACATGAAATTGAATATCCTCTGGAACATCCTAATCCAACTCCTTAGAGATACCATGATTATCATCACTATCCTCCTCTAGCCAATCAAGGGCGGTCTCTGTTGCCGTCCTAATACACACTTGCAAACGTGAGCTAAGTCCGACTCACTTAGTGTGTCCTTGGAGGCACAATGCCTAGGTTCACAGCTCACGCTGTCACTTTGACCGGAACCTCTTCCGTCTAGGCTCACTCTTAGGGAAGCCAAGGGGGGTAGACCCTAGTTTCTAGATAAGATTTAGCGTGTAAGTTCTAGGAGTTGATTTTAATTTGTTAAGGTTTGGGGGAGTCTAACCTATGATGCAAAGAAGCAATGCAAGATGCAAGGGTTAGTATGTTAAGCAAGCCTTTTCCCTAAGTCAACTAAGACTAGTTAAAGGGTGTTTCGTTACAATAAACTTACAAAGATTACAAAAGAATAATTAATCCTAAAGAATAGTAGATACAAGTTCTTACAATAAAGAATGCTAAGATGCAATGGTACAATGTAGCAAGCTAACCACCCTTTAAATGTATGTGCAGGATATAAGAAGATTAAAGCATTATCATCATCAACACATTTAGTTCATCGTCAACATTCACAAGGATACTTAGAAGATACAGAGAATAAAGCACAAGTATTCCACAATGATCAAGATATTCAACACTTTTAGTTGTTTAACCCACAAAGTATTATTAGATGATTAAGCCCAAGGTTTGATTACTTAATGAGTTGAGGGTTTCTTAAGACTGCAAAGGTTTTATTACCCTTATTAAGTGTTTCACAAAAAACCTCCTCCCCTGGTTGCCAAATAACTGCTGGATGCTCAAGAAGTGAGGCAACGAGGCCTACCCTAGCTGTCACAGTCAGCCCAAAGAATTGAGTTTTTACGGAAATGACACTCCTTTGTGCCGTGAGACCGTCCCCGGCCTATCACCTTCCGTTGCCCTCCTCAATCCCCATTTTAGATGGTGGTTTAAAGTACCCTATTAAGCCTATTAAGTATATATATCAATTGGTTAGACTTTTAGGTGTATTTTAGAGTGTTTTAGTGATTTTATGATGCTTTAAAATGGTGATTTATTGCCAAGGCCGAAACTCACTTCAACTTATTAAGTGTGTTACTTAAGCTTATAAACGGAGAGAATTAACACCTGTAAAGCATTGAAAGATAGCTGAAATAAAGATTTAGTTTACCACCATGCACTAGATCATTAGCATATGTAGCTAGCTATGAAAGAAGACTAAATCACAAGGGCAAGAACAACTTGCCAAAATGAGAAAGGAGGACTCAAGCTTTATCTTATGTTTGTTTTAAAGCATTAAGAGCAAAGCACTAAGAAGAGAAGCTTGAAGATTTAAGTGTGTACCTA